>CAJVQA010001490.1:0-25409 GCA_910591915.1 Cetraspora pellucida | reverse complement strand
GAATGCCCCATATACCGTCGTTATACCCGAAGTAACTAAAGTAATAAAAGTAAGAAAAGTAAGATTTCTCTTACTTTTCATGTGACCAGTTACTCGGGACCTAATTTCGACGATCGGTCACGTGAGGCCATGACCAATTTCGGGGCTCACAATATTATATACTGAAACGGGAGAAACGGCGAGTCAGTCGCTCAACAATCCAAATTCTTACGTAACCTACGGTTGGCTTAGTCGGAAAGAGGCGTTTTAGATTTGGTCGAATGGTTTGGGGCCGTAGGTAAGTATTTCTTCTTTACTCGTCTTGGGTTTTCCTTCTCTTAAACTTTTTACTAACTTTATTCTTAATTACCTCACTACTTCGGGTAATTGAACAACACGTACAACCTCAACTATCCACAATCCTTCGGGATAATTGGACGGTATAACCACGGCTGATCCTGGTACTTTAGGATACAACAGCTGGACGGGAATTTAACAATATTACGGGTTAAAACAGATAATTGCAAGAATCGGGTTTTTATGGTCAGGGACTTAACGATTAGTTAATGTAGTAAAGGAGACGTTTATGTATTTCTTATTAAGTAAAGGGTCAGATATTATTTTTAATAAAGCGAAGTTCGGGTTTCTCACACTCATTTTACGAGCAGAAAAGTAAAATTCTAAAGAAAATTTGTTTATTAATAATTAAATAATTTAAGTTTTTAACTTTATTGATGAATATTAAATTTAATACTAGGCTACATCATTTGCAACTACACTTTATCAACATTTACAGTTGTATTATATACAATTTATTGTAATATTTCAATATTTGGATTATTAGATTTTATGATATAAATATTATTAAGTGTAACAACCAATTTTTCAAGCGTAGAATTCTTGCGAAGTGCATTTGCTAATGCTATTCCTCCCATTGGTCCAAGATTATTATCATGAAGATCCAAATAAATCAGCGTGGTGTTTATGCAAAGTGCACCTGCTAATGCATTTCCTCCTTCTGGTCCAAGTTGATTCCAACAAAGACGTAATGAAGTTAATGTGGTATTCATGCAAAGTGCGTCTGCTAATGCTTTGCCTCCTTCTGATCCAAGATTATTATTACAAAGATCCAAATTTTTCAATGTGGTATTTATGCAAAGTGCATCAGCCAATGCTTTTCCTCCTTCTGATCTAAGTTCATTATTATGAAGATTCAAAGAATTCAGAGTAGTGTTCTTGCAAAGTGCATCAGCTAATGCTTTTCCTCCTTCTGACCCAAGTTCATTATTGAGAAGATCCAAAGAAGTCAGAGTAGTGTTCTTACAAAGTGCACCTGCTAATGCTTTTCCTTCTTCTGATCCAAGATTATCATTTTGAAGACCTAAAGAAATCAGAGTGATGTTCTTACAAAGTGCATCTGCTAACGCATTTACTCCTTTTGATCCAAGGTTATTACGGTTAAGAACCAAAAAAGTCAGCGTGGAGTTTTTGCAAAGTGCATCAGCTAATGCTTTTCCTCCTTCAGACCCAAGTTCATTATTATGAAGAACCAAAGAAGTCAGAGTAGTGTTCTTGCAAAGTGCATTTGCTAAAGCTTCTCCTCCTTTTAATCCAAGTTTATTTTGTTTAATAACCAAGGAAGTTAACGTGCTATTCTTGTAAAGTGCATTAGCAAGTGCTGTTCCTCCTTCTGATCCAAGGTTACTATATTTAATAGCCAAGGAAGTTAACGTGCTATTCTTGCAAAGTGCATTAGCAAATGCTGTTCCTCCTACTGATCCAAGGTTACTATATAAAATAACCAAGGAAGTTAACGTGCTGTTCTTGCAAAGTGCATTAGTAAGTGCTGTTTCTCCTTCTGATCCAAGGTTACTATATTTAATAAGCAAGGAAGTTAACGTGCTGTTCTTGCAAAGTGCATCTGTTAACGTTGATTTATTAATAGGATTGGTAAGCGTTAAATATTTAAGATTTGTACTTGCTCGCAGAAACATTTCCACTAAAGAGCATCTGATAGCATTATAAAGTTTATCTTTTTGGAAGTACTTTACATTATATCCTTCATTTTTGAGCCAATCCTTGATTCCATTATCCAAATAAGAACCAATAGATGTAGTATAACTTTCATACTGAAATAATAGCCTTGGATGATTTGGAAGAATAATTTTAAAGGGAATCAATAAAGCTTGTTCTTCAATATTTAATGCTAAAAGATATATTCTTATAAGTCTTTTATCGCTAAATTTATTTGTAGGTTCACTCCATAATATTGGTACAATGATTCTACACCATTGACGGTTTACAAGAAGGCATGAAAATAAACTTTTATAATCAGTTCAAAAATTATTAAATATTTCAAAAAGGCATTCGGTCGGTAACATTTTCATTTTGAAATAATTATGAATTTGGTTGAAAAATAGGATTTTACTCCGTTATATAACTAATGAAAAATTTCGCATGCATCCTCTAATAAAAAACTGGGTCCCGTACCAACGTGATTTTTTGTATAAATCAACCAATCAAGATCGAGAAATTTTTTTTACGTGTATCAGCGCGAAGAAGTCAAAAAATAAACACGAAAAAATATAAGCAGCATTCTAGACCAGATATGATACATTAAAACATTGAACATTAGGGCAATGTCTAATTGTTCTAATAATTTTATTGGATAAATGAGCAGATAAAGTTTTTTATTGAACATATTAAAAATTTTAATAAATTATAAAATAGCAAAAAATTTTAACTTAAATATTAAAGCTAGGTTAGATTTTAAATTTTAAATTAGGGGCTTGGGGAGGTTTTTGAGAATTCTGAACATTTTTACTTAGTGCATTGATCGGTGATTACCTTGGTCACTTTTGAGAAATAGCGAAGTAAATTAAATTATTTTTATATAGATATAGTAAAACCTTCATAAGTGCACGCTTTTGGGACTGAACTTTAACGATGTGTACTTAGAGAACAATAAGAAAGGTGCATTTATGAAGGTCATGTATCAATTTGGGCCTGAATTTAAGAATGCATTTATAGAAGATGTGTACTTATAGAGGGTATGTTATGTGTCATTTATTGATTCCTATAAATTCGGAATTGAAATTGTATTAACAAATCTATAAATAACATATGTTGTTTTGGAATCAGTATAAATTTTACTGATTAATGAATATATTTATAAAGATAAATTTATAAATGGCATAAGTTAAATGCATAGCTATTTATTCATAATAAACTTAATTTCTCAAAACTAAGTATTTAAAAAACTATTTTTTCTAAAAAAAAATGTATATAAAATAATGCGACAGTGACTCTTTTAAAGAGAATTATATTGACCGCATACAATTTAAATATGAAGACATATGCAATATACTTTTTTCCAGATCCTTTTCTAGCCGTCATGTTCAGTCTCTTGATGTGTAGTACAAATAATTTTATAAAAATTTTCTATTGAACAAATTTGTGGTTTCAAATTATTTTTTTTATTTTAAGTAAATAAAACTCTTCAGTTGTACCAAAGCATAACACTTTAAAGGTACACTGGCAATCATAAATAATGCAACAAAAAAAAAATTTAGCTGGATTGTATTATCTTATACAATTCCAGGCGTATTTGTTAAATTTTTATTTTATTTTATTCACAAATAGTAATATTATCATTAATAAAAAAGATTTAAAAATTTAGTGATCAAAATTTTTGGAAGGCATGAGCTTTATTTCAATATATGTGTTGCATTATTTTTGCTCATTTAACAGTAACATGATTGTAAAATAAAAAAAAATTTTTTCTAATAATTTTCAGTTATCACCATCTGGTGTAGCTGTTCCAGGTTCTAATTACATCATGGATTCATTCTGGCATTGAATGAATTAACCTCATGCAGGTTTCAACATCAATTACCTGTCAAACCTTCTGAATTTTTTTCTAGAGGTTCTTTTCACTTAAAATTTGACCAGAGAGGTCTCTAAGACAATGATCAATTTCATCCAACAAGTATTTGATTGTGTTTAGATTAGTTGATTGAGGAGGTCAATCAAAAAACTTTACCTTCTTCCTTGTAAGCTAATGTTTAGTTAAGGTTGTCATATAACAAGATGTTTCATCTTGTTGAAAAACAACTTTATTGACTTCAAATCCATGATCCTCAATCATCTACATCAAATCTTCATAGAGTATTTTTAAATATAAATCAGTATTCATCATATCATCAATTTTATAATAGCTGTCAATACTGTGAAAGGTAAAAGAATCTTAAACCATAATTGACCTGTTGTCATATTTCATATAGATTTAATATAGAACTGATTTAATAATTCACTAAAATGTTTTCAATAATACTGTTTACTATTTGACCCAAAAATTTGAAACCTTGACTTATCTAATTAAATTATCTTGGACCAATCTTTGACAAATCATTTTTCATATTTTTTTTACAAAAATAAGCTTCATTTTTTAATGACTATTATTCAGATAGGAGTTTTTTTTTATTCTGACTATGCCAGAGCATAGGATCAATTTTACTGTCATGTAATTTTTGATCTGATGATTTAATGATCTACCTGCTACATTGCATGTGCAGTTTGTACTAGATATTTATTATTTATTATAAATAAAAGTATTTATATATCAAAGAAAGTGATGCTATATATCTGCAACAAAATTTGAAACTATAAAAATACTTATACTATATATACATTATAATAAAATTTTTTTTGCATAAAATTAAAATTGATTAGATTTACTTTAAAATATAATCAACTAAAACTATTTTTTGAAACAGCATAACTAATTCAAGTAATTTATATCAATAAACAAGTTTAAGATATAAAATAATACAAATTAAACATTTATAACATTCACATTTTGACCAATTTTAGTTTATGTTTAATTAATAATTTACATTTGAATTTAACTGCTAAATAATCACTTATTCTCATATGCATTTAAGTATCTCAGGTTCGATATTCAAATGAATTAAATAATTTGTTTAAACATTCTAATCTATAATAAATTAACAAATACAATAAAATATTAATGTTTAAAAAAGCAATTAGCGTAATATAGCAAAAGAAATTAAGATTTAAATTTTTATTTAATTAATTAAACATTTTGAAATTGTAAAAAAAAATTATAGTATACATGAATTAATTTTTTAATATTTATATTTTATGAACATATACATCGATTTGTTAATCTATCTATATACATTAGAAAATTTTAAAACCTAATTGTAATTGATTAAAATCTAATAATTATAATTGATATGTATATAATCTTTTTAATCAATTTTGATTTAAATTGATTATTATTATCCTACTAATAATAATTATTTAAAACAACTAATTATAATTAGGTTTTAAATTTTTCTAAAGTATACCAAATATTTTATAATTATTTTAGCCTTTTTAGTTCAAAATTCAAAAAAACAAATTACCTATCATATGTACATTTTAGTTTAAACATTTGAATACTCTAATTTAATATTCGAAAAAATCAAATAAATCATCATATTTGGGCATCTTTGATCCTAATATTTATTTTATCTTTTAAGCAAATTTAGCATCTCTAATTTAGATTTATGAATTAATCAAATAAATTACTAAATAATATAATTAACCTGAAGGTCTTAAAAGTATTTAAACCATTATCTTGATATTTAACTTGCTACCAAAAATTTTTAGTTTTTTTCAAACTTCATTTAATTAAATTTGATATACAAAACCTATATTTATTATAAAATAACATTATTATTAATTAACTAACACAATAAGTTAATTGATACTTACAATTAATTTAATACAGTAATATTAATAAAATTGCTAGTAACTATTGTTGATATTATATTCAAAAATAATTAGTGATAAAACTATTTTTTTGTCTATAAATTAATTGAGAATAAATAAAATAAATACTTTCTCTAATGCCAACATGTAGCATTTGTGAGTCTATTCATTCCTCTGAAAAATTTATACTTAATAGTAGCAGCCACAAAACTTGTAATAAATGTAGATTTACAAGAACTGGAAAAAAAAGTAAATTAATTAGTAGCCTTAATATTGAAAATACTTTTATCAAAATAATTCTTATACAAGAAGTTAGTCAATATATCATGAATACAATTAATGACTTAGAAGATTGTGTTAAACTTTTTCTTGTCTTTTATATTCAGCTTAATAAAGCCACGATAAATGATGCTGATTCAAATGTCAAAACTATAGCAAAATTAATAATTGATAAAATAGAAGAGGAAATAGTTACAACTGAACATATGTAATAAATCTATATATATCTTATATTGTTTAGCTATAGTTGCTGTTCAAATTACAATTTTAAAAATATTTTAGAATAATTACTAGCATATATCTAGCATGTATTTAATTATACTAATTAATTAACATATTTGTAAATATAGAGCTACAACTGCATTTAACCTATTAGCTCATAATTATACTATCAGAAATGCTTACTTTGCTTACTTTCAAAGTTCTGAGCTTAAGTGTAAATTTAAAGATTTAATCTGAAAAAGAATCTTTTGTTATAATTGTAGTGACAAGATATCAATAAAAATTGATATACCAGTGGCAGAAGCAAAGATAACATTAAAACATAAAGTTTTGTATAATAAACTCATTAAATTTGAAATGCTATTTGAAGTTAAACAAAAAATTTGTAAACACTTACATTTGAATTCTGTCAAATTAAGACAATACTTCTAAAAAAAATTTGATATATCCAATGTTACATCCAAGCAAATTTATTACTGATGGTCCTATTTTATATAACAATTCTATAAAAGTGATAAAAATTATATTGTCTCAGTATATATGTTTTTTACTAAACAAATTAATAATTATTGTATCTTATATTTTCATCTTAATATGAATAATACAACAGCTATTAGTTTTACAACATGCCTACTTAATGAATCTGATTATAGAAATATACTGTAATGTCACATATAAAACCTTCTAAGGACAATTTGAGCTTTATAAAGTTGTTAGTAATGTTTAAGATGTAGGTTTTGCATTAGCTTACCTTATTTTAGATACAATAAAGGCTTCTAAAAATGAAAGCCAAGATGGATTACAAACTAAAACATTTATAGAGTTTTTTTAAACTCTTTATAATAAGAGTTTAAATTCAACTTTCTTTTACTTTGATAAAGATTTCACTGAAATAATAGCTACTAAAAATGTATAACCCTTAATTAATATACAACTTTGCCTATAGTATCTAGAAAAAGTAATCAAAAATAAGCTTAAAAGTTATAAAAAAATTGAATGTACAAATTATAATTATGAAAAGATTATAAAAGAATTTACTTTTGTTGATTCTTCTTTTATTCTAGACCTACAATGTACAGATAATGAGTATAATATTATTTGTCCCCTTGAGCTTCGTAATACTGTTGTTAAAATAATTAAAAATCATGCTAATATGCATTAAAAGATTCCTATTAATAATAATGAACAATTTTTATCTTCTACTGAAATAAGAACAAAAGCAGTTTCAAAGATATATAAATTTTGTTTTACAAATAATCTTGTAATATTATGATCCTATTTATGGTTTTCTTGGTACAAACCTATAAGATGGTGCCTTTGGACACATTCTACTTGTACAACTATACCACTTGGTAAAAATAATAATATAATCAAAGCACATTGGATGGTCTTAAAACACTGTTATCTTTCATATCTTAACCATTCATGACTTGACTATTTAATCTGTATTATTTCTTCACATGTTATACCTGACTAGGTTGATTGATTTTAGCAATTAGCAAATGGTAGAATAGAACCAGCATGGTTTGATAAATTTAAAAAACAATAAAAAAATCTCCTTATCAAATTATTAAATCATGATAATTTGTATTTTATTGATTTAGACTGCTGGATTTGTAGTTGTCCATTATTTTTTAACAATTACTTTCTCATCTGTAAACATTTAATTCATAAAGTATCAGAAATTACAAATGATCCTAAGGGTATTAAATTAATATATTCTAAGTTCAAACAACAATCTAATTATCATTTTTTAATATAAAATAAAAGTAAAACACAAAATGTAACTGAAAATATAGAAATTATTAGAACATATAATCAGATTAATACTATAGAATACTATAATATAGATGAAGAGTATGAAAACCTTACTAATAAATACCAGATTTTTGAATCTAAAGCAGTAGCATTACAATGCTTGATTGATCACATTAATATAGAACTAATAGTAAATAATTTGGAACATGTAAAATCTATTATTAATAATTTAAACCATGCTTTTACTATTTTTCAGATATAAAAAAAGCAAAAAGCTATAAAAAATTATGTACAACATGGAGTAACTCCAAACCTTGACCTTATTCTTGAGTAATAACAATACCTAATATAATAAAAGATTATTATTGTATTTTGAGTACCTTCTATATTAAATAAAAACAAGTATTTTGTATTAAAAAAAAATACTTAGCTAAATTTACTTCATAACTTTATAAAAACTTTAGTAAAACTTGCTAAATCACAAAAAAATATATATATAGTTTTTTAAATGTGAAAAAAATTAAAATCTTTTTGTTGCAGAATCTATTGAATAGAACACTAAAAAATTTTCAATGTAAAATATTCAGTTCATAATAATATTTCAAAGTTCATTATTCTTGATGAAAAACTTGTTATTGCTATTTTTGTTTAATAATAAAATTTGTAGTACAAAATGCATTTTGTTCATTATTCTTGATAAAAACTTGATATTACTATTTTTAAAATTTGTAGTACAAAATGCATTTGTTCATTATTCTTGATAACAAACTTGCCATCACTATTTTTAAAATCTGTAGTACAAAATGCATGTGTAATGTAGTAGATCAATCATCAGATCAGAAATTATATGACAGTAAAATCGATCCTATGCCCTGGCATAGTCTTTTATTCCTGATACTAAACTAGGGTTTCAAAGTATCTAATGAATAGTAAACACCAAAATTTCAATATCTTTATTTATTTTGAGGTGGGTTCTCACTTTAATAGTGATAGAACAGTAATGGGTGATAATTAAATTTACTATTCTTCTTTGCATTGGTTTATCCAACAAAGTTAGATGACCAACCTTTCCTAAATCTTCAAGTGTATAGTTTGCTAACTATTTTTTTCTAATTCATGAGACTGTAAAAAAGTTATCATAATAGGCCCAACCTACTGCTTTTGTGATGTATTTTTTTTTTAAAAAAAACAATATTTGGGCCCATTTAGCATAAATTATACAGTTCTTTTTTTTTTAATTTATAAGCAATTCTAATATTACACAAGATACAAAATTAACAATGAAACTTATATTTTTATATGTATTTATGTAGCACAACTCATGTGATCTGATCTTTGTCAAAAATGATCAAAATAATATAACATATAATTTATAATAAATTTACAATTATCTTTATATTGGTAATAATAACAACTATTAAAATTTTGCTATTTAAAAAAGATAGTATTTGTAAATAAAATTTAACAAATATATCTGTAATTGTGTGAGATAATATGATTCAACTAAATTTTTTTTTGTTGTATTATTTATAATTGCCAGTATATTAGTAATCCAATATTTAAATTTTAGATTATATAAAATAGTAGATTTTTAATACATTTAAGTATTTATTATAATGATTTATATTCATTAAACATTAGTTATTTTTTTTTGACTAACATCAATTATTTTTTCTTTGACTTATGTATATTTCTAATATTTATTTAAAAAATTCATGTACAAGAAAGGTAAATGTTTGTATTTCTATTTTTGGAAAAAAATAAAAAGCTGAAAAAATAAATCTTTATTTTCTTATTCTTAAAGATATTATATATATAAGAATCTGCTTTATTTTAATCAATTAAATCTGCTATATTTTAATTAGCTAATATAATTAATCTAATATTTGCATTAGTAAGTAACATAGGTTATTTATTGATTAATAAAATTCAAAAATAACAGATGTCAATTCTGAATTAATATAAATCAAAAAATGATATATAACAATTATTCTACCAATTTAATAGTTATTAATTTTTGTATAATTAATATAATGGTTATTATTTTGTTATGATTAATATAATAGTTATTATTTATAAGATAGTCTAAAACCAGATATATATGTAGATGCTAATTAATTTGTAATGACCATATAATTAGAGATAAGAAAATCAAAGTTTTTTGAATCTACTATGCAGCCTGCACAATCTTAGTTCTTAGAAACTTTTACTTATTGAGTTTTGCATTTATATATATAAAACATCTACTTCATATATATAAAGTTGGCTTACATTATTTTTAATTAATACTCTAAGGTTAGTTTAAACATTGTCAGATCTAAAAAAAACCAACTTTAAATGTGATCAAATGATTTGTAAGTTTGACCAGAATTATGAATAATAGATTTTATTAATCAGAAATGCAGATTAATTTTTCTTTTAGATGAATCTGAATTAATTTCTGATTGGTAATTCAAACCTGGATTATAAAGCTGACCAGAATTATAAAAATTGCACTGTGCAGTCTCAAAAAATGCTGTATAGGCTGTATGGTGTTTTATCTTTACATATAACCAATACTGATATAACTCTAGTTAAGTATACTTTTGAGTCAAAAAAAATTTAGAAAGGTTATAAATTTGAACAACTACTAAAAGCTTAGATGTTAGCAAATCTTCAATAAGTCAAGTTTTCAACCAATAGAAGGTTTAAAATTAATATATAGAAATTCAATTTTAACAAAAATAAATAACATATTTATTTATAAATGAGAATATATCAACATTATTTAATTTTTTAATAAATTTGAAATAATCATTTTTGTATATTTATTTTATTAAATAAAAATCTTTTATTTCATTTTCTGATTTTAAAATTTTTAAATACAATTAGATTTTCCAAACTTTCTTTTAATTTCAAAATAAGTTACTCATTTGCTAACATTGAAAGACTTCTGCTACTTGTAAGAAATCATATCTATTAAATCTAAATAATATAAAATATCTTAAGATTTTAATAGAATAAAAAGTTTAACAGATATTTGTATGAGTTATAATTAGAAATAAAACTTTAATTAGAATGTAAAAGTAAAGATAATTTAAGGTTTGTTGTTTAATGTAAGTTTTAACTTATAAATTGATTAGCACCTTCATATCTACCAGACCTTAGACTATCTTTATAAATAATAAACATTATATTGATCATGCTGAAGTTAATAATTTATTGAATTGCAGAATAATGATTCAGTTAATTTTTCATAAAGTGTTTTAAGAACAATGATAATAGCTATAAAAAATCTTAATCAGCATTAACATAATTTTGGCTCACATCAGCCTTAGCACTAGTCTTAGCATCAGCCTAAATTTTAGTAAAGATTATTTTTATACAAGCAAAATAAAATTTAACAAATAAAAAAAATCATAAATCAGTAGAAGTAACTTTCAGAATCTTTAAAAAATAGTGTTTTTCTTTTGTTTGCTAAAATTCAGAATTTTATTAAAGTGTTTCATATTTAAATTATTAAGATTTTTAAATAGCACAAATTATTTTAACTAATTAATGTGCCACCAACCTGGCATATATGATATAATTAGTTTATGATTATAATTATAATTATATTTTTGATAACAAAATGAATAAAAAAATTAAGAAGTAAACAAAGTTTGTACAACTATTATTTTCTGGTATACAATATAGATTTTTTGTAATTGTTGTTAAGAAAAAGTCAAGTAGCATTCTAGCTAATTTGCAAGAATAAAGAATGAATGTTTTTTATTTAATGTTGAGAAAATTACATTGCATATGTAAGTATTACTAATATTTTTAATAATTCTATATATAGGTCACTCTATAACATATTTGTCATAATAGAAGTAATATGATATATTGTATATATTAATTTAAAGAAGGCTAAGTGTGTGTAGTTAGTTTTGGTTTTTAGCTAGTTTGTCAACTATGTTATTTAGTATATTATTACTATGTATAGTACTTTTTAGAAATTTGATATACAGTGATAGAGTTTAGTAGTATGTGCCATATTGAGCAATTAATAAAAATTTTTATATCTTAATAATAATATTATTATTATAAATATAAGTTTATAAATACCAATACTGAGGAATTAGATAAGCAAGAACATTTAGTAAAAACTACTACCAACTAGACTGTCAAATTAAATTGAAAAAAAAATATTAGACTGAACTTAATATATTAGAGACAAGTTATAGTTCTTTTGAGCTATTTAAATTGTAAGTCTAAGAACAAAGCAAAGATATACTAAAATATTAAAGATATACTATGAAAAAGGTACTAAGATACAAATAAACTCTACAAGAGAAACCCTTGTTAATGGTCTATAGAGTGAGTAGATAGTTAGCAAGGGCCCTTTAAGCTTTACTAACAAGTATTATACTTTAAAATATAAAATAGTCTAAAAACTATTACAAAAAAAGAAGATACTATACTGCTTAAATATTATTTTGATAAAGTATATATAGAAGATATAGTAGTAGTTAGATAGTTAATAAAGCAAATAATTAAAAACTTAAATAATCTTCTAGTAAATTATAAGTATAGCATCTAGTATAAAACTCTACTTAAATAGATAACTAATAGTTGCATATATAGCTAGCTGTACTTATATCTTTAAAAAATAGTTGTAATAATAATTTCAACATATTAATAAAATAATAGTTGTAAAATATGGCCTTTAAACAAATATATATATAAGTTTAATTTAATATAATAAAAAAAAATTAAAAAATTTTTTATATAATATATAAAACAAATTAGATTTATTTTTTAAATTAGATAATTTAATAGTTAAAAATTTAATACTATAATATATATAATTTTAGTACTTTTAAGTATATTATTAAAGAAATTTTTGGTGTATATTATATAATATCAAAGAAAATGTAACAAATTATCACTTAAAAATACTAAATATTGCAAAACATTGCATCACAAAAGTGATAAAATAATTTGGCAAGGCTAAAACAGAAGTGCAAAGTCTTGGTTTATTACTTTTTTGGTTTTTATTATTACTATTACAACTACTACTAACTATTCTTTTTTCTTCTTTACAAAAAAGATACACTTTTATACAAAAAGACAACCTAGAAAAAAGATAGTACAGAAGCCCAAAATTAAAAATTTTTATATCAAACTCAATAGTTTTAAATTTGTCATTATGACCAAAACCTTGAATGGCCTTCTATAGCATAAACAGCTAGTTCAATATAGCAAATCTACCCTAATAAACAGCTATAGTTTTTAATTCTGCATTATTATAGTATTGTTTTAGTTGAGCAATTTGGCTTCTAAGTTCTTAAAATATAATTAATGCACAATAGTTGGCTTGTTCAAAGAGCATTTTTGTTGTAAAAAGTATAGATCAGAGTGACACTAAGTTAAAGCAATTCTGATATCTGTTTTGCTCTTAAAAATATCAATAGTAATAATTAACAAAGAATATAGTAACTAGTAAAGTAAATAAGTTGCTACTTCTCTAAATAATAGGTTAGAAATTTGAAAGTTACTAACAGTAAAAATTTAGATATTTATCTGTATTATAGTAACTATAATTAAATTAGAATAACTAACAGTTCATAGGTCATCTGTATAATTTTAGTTATACAAAAAAATGCAAACTAGTATTAGATAATACAAACTTAAGATAAGTTCTTATAGCTAGAGTTTTGCAATTTAATTTGATTTAATTTAATTTAATCAAATATTTAAGTTCAAATCAAATTTAAATTTTCAAATCAAATCAAATTCAAATATAATCAAATTTGATTTGATTTAACAAATTTAATTTAATTTAAAAATTTATAATTGAGAAGTGTATGACTTAGTGAAGTGAATAAGTTGTCAATCTCCTAATTGGTAGGTTAAAAGTTTAAAATTTACTGATAGCAAAAATTTGAAAAACTATCTATATTATATCAGTATTACAGAAGGTAAGCAGTATTATAACAATGGCATTCTGTCAATTAGTTAGAATCAGATATCTGTAACATGATTACACTAGCATAACTGGCAGATTATAGGGCATCTATACAATGTTGGAGTTATACAAAGATATGCAAACTGTTATTAAACAGTGCAAACCAAAGATAAGTTCTTGTGGTTATATAAATTTGTAAACTAGAAAACTGAAGCTCACTTGAAAAGACCCAAGTAGAGAAATAGCACAAATTTTTGACAGTACTACTATAAAGGCTAGATCTATGAAATAGATACCAATATAAAAGAAATTAGGTGAGCAAGAATCTTGAATAAGGAGCACTATCAACCAGACTACTAGAAGTCTCAAACTAGAGAAAAAGAATTTTGAAAGACAGATTCTGGAGTCCCAGTGACAGGTCATAGTTCTACTAGGCTATTTGGATTAGGAATCTAAGGTTAAAAGCAGAATATACTATAAGTACTAGGAATATGCTATAAAGTTGATGCTGGAGTCTGAATGAACTCTACAATAGTGAGCTCTATTAACAAAAAAGATTAAATATAGATAGTTAGTTAGCAGAGGGCCTTCTGAAGCCTTACAGTCTGGTGATATATTCTGAAATGTATAATGGCTTGACAGATGTACAAAAAAGAAGGCTACAGTTAGGTTAGACAGCACTTAGATGTATAGGAACTTGTGCATTATTTGTTAGTGTAAGTATAGGAATCAGAGTATATAAATAGGTAATCTCTTAGTAGATTGCAGGTATAATAGCTAGTGTAGAACCTGCTATGTGAGTGAACTACTTAAAATAAACAACCAAAAATTGTACATATGACTAGTTGTATACTCACCTTGTACAAGTTATATAATTATAATTAAAATACAATAAAGGCAATAGCCACTGATAACTACAGCCTTAGTATAAGCAAAAAGTTTATAATTGAGTATTCAAAATTATAAGCTATTTACTTAAAATTTATTAAGCAATTAACTTTTTGTTTTATAAAAATAAAGATATTTTATTTAAATATATTTACTTAAGAGCTTAAAATCAATTAATTTAGTAAATTATTTATAAATCAAGTTTTTTCTTTATTAATCAAAATTTTTAATTTTTTTGAAAATTAAATTAAATTCAAATATCTAATTTCAATATTTGATTAAATTAAATTAAATTAAGACTTTATTTAATTTGATCAAATTTAAATTGACCTAATGTTTAATTTAATTTAAATTTAAGAAATCTTACTTGTAGTTATATCAACCAGTAAAATTGAGAAAACAGAAATCTATTTGAAAAGATTTAAATAAAAAGATAACAAATTTTTAATAATGTACTATAAAGTCCAAATTTAAAAAATAAATACCAATATAAAAAAATTAAATTGCCAAGAATTTCTAAATAAAAGATACTATTAATCAACTGCTAAAATTAAATCAAGAAAAAGAATATTATATTAGACTTAATATATTAAGAACAAGTTATAGTTCTATTAGATTATTTGAATTAAAAATCTAAAAATAAATTAAATTTATATTTAAATATTAAAGATATGCTATAAAGTTAGTACTAAGATTTAAATAAACTTTGCAAATGTATAGTTTTATTAATTGTCTATAAAATAAGTAAATTAATTAATAATAAGGTATTCTAAGTTTTACAATTAAGTAATATGCTTCAAAGCAAATTACAATTTAATAAATATATAGAAAAAGGTTAAATATTAGATTAAATAATACTTAAATATACAAGAACTTAACTTTATTTATTTGTGCAATTAGAAAAATTAGTAAAATAGATAATCTTTTAGTAGATTAAAAATATAGTAACTAGTATAAAATCTGTAAACAAATTATTTAAATAAGTAATTAAAAATTATATATATATATTTTTTAGTATTAAGATGATCTTTTTGGTCTTTTGACTTTATTAATACTTTTGTAAATCACATGTTCATATAGATATATGTTTATATTAAACTATTACAAAAGAGCATGCATCTAGCTATATATATAACTTTTTATATTACCTATTTAAAAAGTCTGTTCAAAGATTTCTAACCAGTTGCTATACCTAACACTTTTGCTTAAATGTTTTATTTAAAGCCTTTAATCTGCAACCTTTGTATCAACTTTATTAAATCACTTGTACTCAGATGCTTATCTTAATCTTAGTACTATAATTTTTGACTATTTTTATCCTCAAAGTAAATGTACCAGAGTAAGCTGTATTCTCTTTATATCACAGTTAGAATTATCTATTAAATTGCTTTTACCTTTGTAAAGTTTACTCAAATCCTAATATTCATCTTTTTTAATGCCATCTTTATCATTTTCTATTAACTGCAACTCAGAACTAACAAACTTTCAGACTTCTAATTCAAATGATTCAGTATAATATACTTATGTATTCTTTTTTTCTAGTGATTTTAATAGCCAAATTAGTTATATGCTTCTTTATATATTTTGTTATTTGGTTTATCTAACAATTTTTATAAAAGTGTTTTGTAAGCTTCTATTAGTTCAATAGCATTATTAAAAGTTTGTGCTATATCTTTACTCGATTTTTAAGTAGGCTTTTTAAGTAGGCTTTTGTTTTCTAAGTTTCTTTTTTTTAGTATTAAGGTGACCTCTTTGGTCTTTTAACTTTTATTAATTATTTATTGATATTGTAATTCAATGAACCACTACAGGAAAGCATACAATTGGTTATATGTATAGCTTTTCTATAGTACCTATTTAAGGAGTTTGCTCAAAGGTTCTTCACCAATTGCTATACTTAACACTTCTGCTTAAGTGTTTTACTTTAAACTCTCTGAATCTGTAACCTGTATTAACTAACTAGATCATATTCAGATATTTAGATTATTATCTCAACTTTAGAACAAATTTATCCTTGAGGCAAACCTCTAGACCTTCTGTATCTATTTTTACAACTGATCTAGATGTTGCTATAGCAGAACTAAAACTTAGCCATTAAACTGCTATGCTGTTGTAGAGTTTACTCAGACTCTAGCATCTACTTCATAGCATGATCCTGATATTTTAGTATACTTTTAAATTTCATCAGACTCCTAATCTAGATAGTCTATATAGAAATATGACCAGTCTATCAGTATATTAGGTTAGACTAATATTCTTTTTCTCTAGTTCATTCTAATGGCCTAGTTGGCAGTGTCTCTAAGACTTCCAACCCAGAGGTTCTTGTCTGTTTAGTTATTAAGACCTAGGTATCTATTTTTCTAGACTAGTCTTTATAGTAGCACTGTTGAAAATCTGGAATCTCTCTACTTAAGTCTTCCCAAATAGATTTCTTGTTACTTAATTTCAACAGATTTACATGATCACAAGGACTTATCTAGTATTTGCACTGCCTGATTGCTAGTTTGTATTTTTTTATATAATTACAGATCTTGTTCCAAAGGACAATGTTATATAACTTTAAATGAATGTCCTATAACCTGCCAGTTATGCTAGTGTAACTACTATTACAAGTATCTTAACTTAATTATTAGTAACAGTTGCTATAATACAAATATTACATAGATGATTATTCAAATTTTTGCTGTTGATGAGATTTAAACATTCAACTTACCACTTGAACTGTTGACAACCTGACCATTTCACTAGGTTGCCATACCCTTTGTTTTCTAGGTTTCTTAGTTTTATATATCTAGTGATCTTATTACTAATTTATACTAAAGCCTTATACAATATAGGTTTTTTATATTTCTTTATGTATATGTAATATTATACATAAATGTTCAAGTTTCCAATATCAAATAGAACCCAATTTAGTGTATTTAAAATTACAGATACTTAAATTCAACTAATTAACAAAAAACAGTTATTGTAATATAAATATAATTTTTAAAATTTATTGTCTATCAGAATTGAACCTTAGATCTGCTACTTGGAGATTGACAATCTATTTATTTTACTTAGTTATTATACTTATTTAAAAATTATATATATAACTAATTGCATATTTATCTTGTATAAATTATATTAATATATTTATTAAAATTATAATAAAAATAATAGTTAGTCATAATTTTTCTAATAATCATCTAGAAAAAACTTTCCAAAATGCTAAACTATAGAAAAATAATATAGTTAATATATTAAACTTTAAGAAAACTTCTTTGAAGTACTGAACATACATAGTGAACATTAAAATAAAATTAAAAAAGAAACTATTATTTTGTAATAGTGATTTAAAAGAACTCTGTAACCAAAAAAAAATGATTAGTAAAAGTCAAAAGTCTTTTATAAAATAAACAATAAAATTGAATATATTATTTCTATATAACTATAAAATCTACAAATATCACATCAAATTTATCATAACTACTAACATTAATCATATTTAAGATACTAAATTCACTAAAATTCATATTAATAGTAATGCAAAAAAGAATCTTAACAAACTAACCAAACAACTCCTAACTAATATCTCCTTATTAATTGACAATACTCCTTCATCTTTTACTCCTGATGTACATTATCATACTTGTCCTAAATGTTCTCTTCCAATTTAGTTGTACTAAGAGAAATAACTATTATTACTCTAATAAAAAATATGTCACTAAAAACAACAAAGTCTACCATCTTATCTGCATAACTGCCTCATCTTAACATGAAGCTAGCTTATTTCAAACTAAGAAAAATCTTATTCAAACCTTCCAAAACATCCTATATAAATCTTCTCAAACTACCAATTCTTTTATTACCTTTTTCACCAAATCTTAATTTTTTTTAATCTTATTGATTTCATTTTTACTACAATTACTAATACCAATTCTATCTCTAATCAAACTTCTATTACTAACATTCCTGATAATATTAACTTAATTTTTAATGATTCTAACAATACTAACCCACCTAATAGTACTTCTAATAAATCTTTCTTCAAACCTATTCTAGTGTTACTAAACCAAAATCTAATTCTATATATAACTGGCTTACAAATTTTCCAATTACTAAAAAAATACAATCTAACAAAAAATTACAAATCACATTTTCTTTTCAACTCTTTACTTTTTTTTAAAAAATTTCTTTATGATTTTTATTCTGGTAAAGAAATCAAGCCTATCACCTCTATTCAACCTGTACTTAAGATCTTATTTTATTATATTATCTGTATTATGGCTATACAACAGCCAGAATTTTTAACTGACCTCATTTATAGTAGCAATTCTAATATTGACAAAAGTACTACTATTTCTTTTGACCTTCTGAAATCTATTCTCAAAAATCTACTTCTTAAATTTACAATTATTCTTTTCACAAAACTTAACTATCTTGAAATCTTTGGTTTTTCAATTACTATTTCATTATATATTGCTTACAACCATTTTCAACTCTGTTATAATTTTATATGACTTCTTCTTATTCAATAACTACTAATCAATTAACTATCAAAAATTTGCTAAAGATTTATAGCTCAGACCTAAAAGATTCATAATTAAATCTTTTATTCAAACTACTAACCTTAATCAAAAATACCTTACCATTCAGTCAGATGCTAGATTTAATATCAAGCTTTTCTTTAATGTTTCTAAAACACTATTTCTTGAAAGATTTTGTATTCCTTCTTTCAAAAACTTACTTGATCATTTTAATTCTTGGTTTGAAACTTACTTTCCTCCTTATAGTCAACAATTCTCTTCTAGTATTAACAAAGAAAAAGTCCATATATCATTTAGAATCTAATTTTATCAACACTTCATCTTACAACTTTCCAAATATCTTCTGAATCTTATATTTTCAAAAAACCTAAATCTCTTTATGAATGATATGAAGAAGCATTCAGTGTTGTTAACTTTTATTGTCTTACTTGTGACAACAAATTATGTTCATATCTTGATAATAAAAATTTCATAACAGCACCAAACTCTTTAATGACATAATAAGCAAATCTGCTTAACATTTTCTTATTAAGATGATGAAACATGGATCCATCCAACCTTTAACACTATAATATTTCACAAAAACAAAGAACATGCAGCCTCACTTGACCAACCCATTTCTACTAAAGCCCTTAAAAAACTAGCAAACTAAGCTAAAGATTTTGTTTATAAACAAAACAAAGTCAAAACAAATCCTAAACATTACAACTACTACTTTTACAGTTATCTTTCTCTATTCTACCAAACTGCTATAGAAAATCACAATATACAGTCTCTTTTCAAAAAGAAGACAATCAATTTACTAACAAAAACATTATTGATACTAAATTTCTTGACCAAATTATTACCTACTTTGATGTTATCAAAAATCAATTTATTTATAAATTGATAAATATTTCAATAATACTGCTTATCTAGTAGCTAAGAAATTTTTAGCAAAAAAATTCAACCTAGACTTCCAATCTGTTTTCATTCTTGACTTACTTTTTTTACAATCTTCTTTTTAAGTTTTTTATTTCCTACAACACACATTGAAGCAGCTACTATCTTATTAAAAGATACAACCATTATAGTTAATAAAAAGAATAATATAAGTAGTAGATAAAAAGCCTATTTATATGGAAAACCAAGATAATGACAGTTAGACCCAATATACAGAGCATACTATAGTACCTTACACAACTGTAAGAGCCAAGCATACAGTGATTGACCCTATAGAAGACAACTTTGAAAGATCATTTACAACATCTTTAATTCTCTATAATCTTCATATATGCTTTAACAAATTTCTTCATTACTACAATTTACTATTTCTTCCTTATAATCAAACTATTCAGACTTTAATTTAACATATTGACAAATATAATAATAACAAACTGTATCTTGTATTACATTTTTTATTAATTCATCTTATAATGAAACCCACATATACCTTTCTAATGACACTCTTTTATCAGATTACATTATCATTGTTCTATATTTTCTTCTTTTATTTTACAATCTATCTTTTAGATCTAATTCTTTTAATTCTATTTTTATTATATCTGACCTATTTCTTAACAATTATTCTTTAATTCTTTCTAATCACAGTTCTTTTTTATCTTTACCCAATTTAACCTTACATTATCTTTATCTTAATATTAATATATATAATGTTAGAGGCTTTAATGAACTTATCAAAAGAAAAGCCTAGCAAAACTATTGTCTTAATCATGACATATCTATTGCAAGCATTACAGAAACTAAAATCTCTAACAAAACCAACTTCTTCTTTTGCAATAATAACTTTTTCATCTACTATTAGTTTAACTCTCTTACTTTTATTAAAGACATTGCTATCATGTTTTACAATCATCTTAAACCTCATATTTACAGTATTTATACCTATTCTGAATATGCTATAGCACTTGATATTTTCTTTTAAAGTAATACAAACCTTGCATAATCTTAGTATACTTGTTATCAACTAACATTTTTACTCATAATCAAACTCAAAACACTGTTATTAACTTGATCCAACAAGTCTCTCAACTTTATATTCACCCTATTATTCTTGATAATTTTAATATATAAGATAATACTTATAGCTCTTCTTCTAAATACAAACTTATTAATTTTTTTAATTATCAATTTTTTTAATAAAAACAATATGTATGATATTGGGACTTATTTTAACAACAAATATTTTATCTGGTCTAACAATACTAGTAGTAGTTTTATTAACACATTTAAACTGACCAATTTAATATACAATTTCTTTCTCTTACAGTTTTAATAACAGCCAAACCTTGACCTCTAGTGACCATCTAATCTTTTTTTCTATATAGACATTTCTATATGCCTATAACAAACTCTTATATAAATATACTGGTATTAGTCACTGTATCTTTAACTACAAGGCTATGTTTACAGAAAACTGTGAATTCTTTGCAGATATCTTATTTTAACAACTCTTAATATACAAAACTCTTATCAATAGTAAAACTGATAAAAGTATTAAAACAACTTGGTATAAAATTCAAAGCTCTATTATTTACTCTGCTACTCATACTATTTCTAATAAAGTTTCTCATAAACATAGCTACAATTATCAATACTCATCTCACAGTACTCTATTACATTTATTACTTAAAAAAATTGGTCATATTATCAAAACTCACTCAACATTCTAACATATTTATATTAATCAAAATATCTTCCAAATTAACAAACAGTTTTAATGTAACCTTCAATTACTTAACTTTACCAACCTATCTTGTACTCAACCATGGCTTCAATATGCTTATTCTATCTGAAAACAACTTTTTCATACTTATCATCTTGAAAACTCTCTTCTACTTTGACAACAAATTAACAAAGCCATTGATAAAAGATGTGTTATCTTTACAACACATCCTATTCAAGCTATTAATAGCATTCTTAACTACTACCATTAACCTGTCCATTTCTCTAATATAAAACTGTTTAATGAGCTTATAACTGATCTATTATTCATTAAACAGCATGTTTAATCATATTTTCATAACTGAATTGCATTTAAAGCTATTGATGAAACTTTCTTTAATATCTTTTGGCAACAATACTATCTTTTACAGCCCCATATCAATCTAATCTGGTACCAATCTTTTAACTTTCCTATTACAAATAAAAAACTTTCTCAAATACTATTATAGCTTTCTAACAACAAAGCTTGTAGTCCTGCAAGCATTAGTTATAAAATGCTCAAATATATTAGCTCTAAATACACTTCTGCTATTACTAGTCTTTTTAATTATTGTCTTTTTAAAAACAAAATTTTTAAGCAATAGAAACATAGCAGAATCTACTCTATTCCTAAATATAACTTTTTTAACAGTAATCTTAATTTCATTTAACCTATTAGTTTTGTTGAACATATTCGCAAACTATTTACTAAAATTTTTATAAACAGACTAAGCACTATATTTTCTTCTAATCCTATTTTTTTCTTTTTTAATTATATTGCATTCCCTAATAATAGTACTTTAATTTTTATTCACATTCACAATAATCTTATTAAAAATGCTACTTGCAATTATAAGGATATTTGGCTACTTTCACAAAATATAAATAAAGCATATTATTCTGTTAACTTTACTCTTTTTAAACATTCACTTTCTTATCTAGCACTCTCTTCATCTATTATCAATATTCTCTCTGATCTTCTAACTAATCATCACGATTAAGTTATTATTACTTTTGGTTTTACTTCCTTATACTCAGTTCACAATAGCATTAACTAAGATAAAACCATTATTTTCTTATTATGATTCACTTATTTTATATATATATACACAAGTACCTAGTTATATCTTACAATACTCTTGAACTACTAATTTTAAACTTTGAACATTTAACTTATTACAAAAATAATCTTTGTCTTAACATATATGGATGACACTCTTTGGGTTACTTTATCATAAAATGAGCTTTCTAACATATTATTTATAGCTGAATTATTTTATGCTATAGCTAATATTTAAGTTAACCTCTTAAAATCTATTCTGGTTACCAATAATCCTCCAATTCACTACACTTTTATTTCTTATAATAATTATCTTCTTTATTTCACTCTTCTAAACAACTCTTTAAATTTTTAGATTGCTGATTCATCTTGAACAATAGGCAATCTAAACAAATAAAACTATTTATTGCTGAATTCTTCTAACTGATACAAATTGCTAAAACCAAATATATTACTAACTCACATGCCTATTATATTATTAACACAGTTATTATCTCTACTCTTAAATATTGTCTTCAAAACATTGTAGTTAGCCAGTCTATCTACAATAAAATTTTTACTTAGCATATCAGTCTTGTTAAACTTAAAGCTAAACTTTGCTATATAATATCTTCTAGCACTCTTTTACATTCTTAAATCTACAACATCAAATACATCTGAGACATTCAACTATAACACCATATTTCTAATCTTCTTAAATGATTTAATAATCCTGATCTATTAGATACATCAACTTGCATCTGAATTCAACAATTACAAAACAACCTTTGGTCTCTTACCAATATCTTTTTACATTTTAATCTAATTATTAATAGTCCTAACTGTCTAACTACAAAGTTTAAAATTATACAACTTATCAAGCATATTGGTTCAATATTTTTTACTAACTCAACTTATAACATTTCATATACTATTAATAATAGAGCTATTTCTCTTGATCCCTTCTCTTATCTCATTCCAAATCTTCCATTTTTAAAAAACAACTTAGATATCACAAACTACTCTTTCTTGATCAACTTATAATATATAACAATTCATATTTATTACACTAATAACTATTTTTCCTAGACTAAACAAACTTTCTAAAGGTGTTATACCTTAATGGTTTACCATCCTTAAGAACATTACTATAAACTATTTCTACTAACATACTCTATATAATCACTTTAACCTATTTCAAATAAATTATTTTTCTTATACCACTGGTTACTTTACCTCTAATACCAAACACTGGTTACTTACTGTTCTTAATGATCAAATAATTATTGGCAAAACCAAAAAGCATAATACTCTTACAGGCCTTACCCTTATTACTCACTGGCATTCTTATATTAGTTCCAGTTTTCAAATCTATATCTTATTTCTCTTTCTACTACTATAATATGTTCTGGATATCAATTTAATTTTAATACAATTGTCAACAAATGCACTATCTTTATTTTTACAAACCTGATTACTACAAATTATTATCATAATTGACTTTTGGACTATCTAATAGATTAAATATTATATCTCTCTCTCTTATATTATTACTAATACCCAAATCTAAATAAGCCTTGGCCACTTTTGTAGGTTTAGATTACAGATCATATGTCTGAGTTTTTATTCTTAATATATAATTTAAAAGCAAGCTTTTTTTTGTAAAAACTTCAATTGAATTTCAATAAAATTAAAGCATGACCTCACTATTAATATTTTTTAAAAAAAAAGGTATAATAAAGATAATTAATAAGACTGCTTTAGTAGAAAAAATAAAAAATAAAAAATAAAATAATATGTATTTAGTATAAACATCAGCTTTAGTAAAAACAAAAAAATAATAATAAAATAATAATAACTAACAAATTAGTTATTTTTTAGCAGTTTAAAGTTGAAAAAAATTTTATATATGTTTTTTTTTGATATTAAAGTTTTTGTTTTCATAAAATAATTTATTTAAGTTAATATAAGTACAGAGTCTCTAAGGGCTTTGCATATATAGAAAATTACAAATAGATATATATACATTTTTGGTATCTAATTTAAATAGTCTGGCTATATATTACTATATAAGTTCTATACTAAATATTATATCTGCAAGCCAACTACAAGTTTTATTTATTTAAACTTTATATATATTATTTAACTTGTATTATAAGAACATTTTTAAAGTACAGTCTATTTAAAGCTCTTAATATATATTTGTATCTTTATAATTATTATATCTTTTTTTTTTTTTTTTTTTTTAAATATTAATGGTGAGGCCATGCCTCTATCTTTATTGAATATTCAATTGAGATTTTAC
>CAJVQA010001489.1:0-25410 GCA_910591915.1 Cetraspora pellucida | reverse complement strand
AAAAAATTTTATTTTTCCAAGCTTTGCTATTTCTATGCTATTTCTATTTGTATTTTGTTCTCTTAGCTAGGTGTAAACTTTGTTGCTCTTTCTTTTCTACTAAGGGATCTAGTGTTGTTTCTTAGTGTGTTTTGCGATATTTTCCTCGTTTTGCTTCTCAATGATTTTGGTCGAGAGATCTGCAGAGGAAAGTTGTTGTCTACTGATGGTAACCTGAACTTTTAATAATGCTATTATAAATACTAGACCTATAAAATGGAACTAGAACTTGTAAAACTGAACAAATGTATTAGTCTTTGAGAAGAGACTAAATGAACTAATCAGACCATCAGAATTTCTAAATTTTAGAGAAAAAAATATATATTAACAAACATGTAAACTAAAGGTATGATTATGATCTATCTTTTTAGACTATATGAAATAACAACTTAATAGAAATTGAATTGAATATCAAAATAGTAGAAATATGTTGTGAAATCAATACTGATGTTAGAATAAACTTTATAAGAACATAGTAGTTTAATAGTATGTTCTAATCACTAATATTGATCTTAGTTATAGCAATACTAAGTCAACTATAAGAATGGGATACAGAAGATTCTAGAAGGTTTAATACAAGATCAAAGGTTCCAAAGAACTGTTTTAAATACTTAGTGACCATAGCATATTTTCACTAGCATAGGTTGGAATCATTAATAAGCAAAGGTAAATGAATGAATACAGAAACTAAAGTGGTTAAATAGAGAATCTACAAGCAGGTTCCAAGTATGACAGCTAGTGTAGAACCTTCGAGTGGACTACTTAAATTAGACAATGACTAAAATTGTATAAGTAACTAGTTGTACACTCTTTCCATAATTGCTCTTTATGATTATAATGCAACCATTAACCAAATATACCATCAATAAAATCCTAGGTCACAAGTACTCACTTTAATATTTAAAAATAAAAAAATAAATAAATATAATCTGTAATATTATTAAAACAATTATGTTTTCTTTTTCATACATGAAAAATTGTTAGTTTTTTATCACTTTCATTTTTTAGTTTGTGAAATATTAGTACAACAAGCTACACAACAAGCTTAAATATCATTTTTGTCAACAACAAAATTCTTAAATGATCAAGAACAATAACACCTTGCACAAACTTGTAAAGAATCTTTATTTTCTATATTTTTTTTGCTATTGTAAATAATTCTTTATTATTAATAACGATAGAATAGTAAAATAGTAATAAACTATAGTATTGTATATTTGTAATGTAATAGTATAATATTTTCCGACATTACGTAATGGTCGGAAGATCACCTGACTGCGCCCTCGATTGTTGGTAACGCTCTGCAACTACCCCACTCCTTAAGAATTTTGTCTGCGCCACGAAACCCGGTACACATTTTCTCAGTGCAGCCCAAATAGATCATGAACATTGAAAATGTACAGTATAACACTGTGTGCGAATGTAAATCAAATTATAAGTGGTTATATAATAAAATTCATTAATGAAAATTTTTTCGATAGCGATCGATAGGTAATAATTTTATAATAATTATTGCAAAATTTAAATAGATGCAGTCCTAATGGCTCGATAGTTTTGGATAAAATTTGCAAAGACCTACTATTACATCTTTACAAACAAATCTATAGAGCCATTTCTTTAATAATATGTTATATTTCTCTGTTTCCTTAAAAAAAAGAGCTTAATTTAGTTTCTTTAAAGAAGTGGCTCTATAGCTTTGTTTATAAAGATTCCAAACCATTAAGACTGTGCATCTATTTAAATTCTGCAATAATTATTATAAAATTATTACCTATCGATCGCTATCGAAAAACTTCATTAATGAATTTTATTATATAACCACACATAATTTTGATTTACATAGTATATCGCACACTCCAACTGTTCATGGCCAAAGACTGTTTATGTTATAAAATTATTGTATCACGATAATATAAAGTAAATATTTATTTCCCAAATCAATAAATACAAAATAATAATTTATGAAATTTTACAACTATTTTAGAATACATATCCCTTTCAAATGTATGTCAAGAGATGTCAAGATAAATATAATAAATAAATAAAAAACAAAATTCTAATCTGCAAAGAAAAATTTTGAATTCATCACGTTGCAAAGAAATGTTAATCATATTTTAAAAGTTTTTGGTACTTATCTAAAACTCCAGCTTTCTGATATTTTTCACAAACCTTATCAAACCTACCAACAATCTCACATTCATTCCAATAAAATGTAATCTTTTTGGAAATTCTTTGTCTACTTTGTAAAAAGTTTTCAAACACTTCAGTTGTGAATTTCCATCCGTGAATGATGGTTAACCTTCTCATGTTCCACGGTTGTTTAATCGTAATCTTTCTAAGAAGTGGATTAAAATCGATTCGATTTTCTGCAACTCTACAACACTTGTTTGATGGATGGAGACATAATGATTCAATATGGGAACACGCGTAAAGCATTTGCCCAAATTCAGAAGCATTATCTGATCCAATTGGTCCGTCATAATGTATAAGATTTGGACAATTATCCGCAATTGATGTAAAGAGTAAATGTGACTGTTCTGGGTCGCAAATTGTACAACAGCGAATTGTAATGGAACTTAGGTTAATGCCAGCATTACCCAAGAACCTGCCGAAAGATTCCAGATAAAGAGAATGTCGGTTCTTGTAAGAAATCTTCTCGAGCTTTTTCAAATGTACATCATATAAAGGTGCCCAATCATGCGAGCTATAAGATCCACAATGAAACATATTTAATTCCACTAAATTAGTAAAGTGCGAAAGTGCTTGAAATGGGAAAAATATATTTTCAATCTCTAAGTAAGTAATAGTTGATGCTTTCTTAGAGATTATAGAACCTGCGTCAGTGTCAACCCAAAATTTGAAACCTAACGGAGAATTGGTTCTATTATTAATGATGAGTTCTTTAAAAAGTCTCTGAGCTTTAATCATATTTATCAATTGTTCGGTATGACCATAAATTGAAAGGTTAAAACGTTCGATATTGCCAGTAAGCTGGGCAATTTGAGAAAAAAGGATTTCCATGGTAGGATGTTCGGCAAAATACGTAAATTCTTTTAAGCTTGTTAAACATTTCCTTGCTTCAGGGACATTTTGAAGGATATCTACAATAATGGCACCTATTTTATCAACATTTACTCTAAGAACTAAAATACGTGGAGATAAAAGAAATAAATTGCGTAATAACTCTTGAATAATTAACACTATCTGGCCTCCCGTAAAGGTCATTTTAGTTCGCTTATCGTAACACTCGGTCCATGATTGTATGGCGACGAAAAAGTATTTTAAATCCAATTTACGTAAATATGAAGCATATTCGAATGTCGGAGGTCTCGAGATTGGTGGTAACATGATCTTTTCGCCTTTGAGTACTTTATGTGACACTTGTGGAAGACCTGAAATATACGTATTAACGAGAGAATATCTTTTGTGCTTCTCATTTCTTCCATCCAATTTTTTACTATCCAAAGGATCTTCCCACAGCAATGGAATTGCGTTTTGACACCATAAATGATTTACTAGCGCACAAGAATGCAAAGATGAATGATCATCTCTAAGAAACGAAAATATTTTGACAAGACAATCCGTATACAAACGAGGAGCCATGTTAATTAAAAAGAATTATAATTTTTTTTTTCTACTTTATTCTCTAAAGATTCTAATTACGTAATAGATATTTAAAAATCAATAATATATTTGAACATTCTAGAAACTAAAGTGTCAGATAGAGATATGAATCCTTATAAAAAAAGAAATCAACTTCCGAAATGCTTACGCATACCTTTGCTAAAATTCCTAGTTGAACACACTAGTTGTATCGGCTTTCTATTTAATAAGTACATAAGAATTATAATAAAGTATTCTAAAATGTTAAATAAAATAATGTTAAGTTTATATTTAGAATTCAATCAAACATCTTTTTGACGTTTCTCAGGAAAAAAAATAAAAATAAAAATAAGAATAAATACCCTTGTATAAAAACTTTGTTTCGGAATTTGTTTTTTTTCTTTTTATATCCTCCACCTAACTTAAAAAGTATGCAGTCTTTTTTTTTTTTTTAACCTGATACACAAGACTCAATCATATTTATCTCATCAGAAAAAAAATTGGTAGATTCCAAATATACGTAATTACTTAATTGAGCAGCCAAAGAGACTTTGCTAAACAAAAACGTGGACTCAAATTTATATAAGCATACTGATATTACCAATACTCGTGACTTGGAGTTATTCTGGGAACGTTATGCAACATCGAACCCTAATATAGAATCATTCATTGCTTTCATTTTAGTCTGGAATTACAAATAACGCAGATCGAGTAACAGTACATATGTGACAAATAATTAGCTAGGGGGGTTTTTTTTATTTTGGAAATCTATCCCTTAAGTCGTTTTAGAGGCAAATTTGCCTGCATCTTTGTGAACATATGCACCTTCTGGCAGATCTCACGTAAATCATAACATAAGGGTATCCGAAGTCCAAATTGCCTATTTAAAAGCTTTCTGCAAGTATCATTCTTGGTAGCATATAGTTTTGTTATCCTTATAAATTTCGGTTACTTTTGTTGTGACACTTTGTTTAAAGATCTCAGGCGGCCGTGGGGTTTGGCTAGAGTTATTAATGGATTAACATATTCCGGGAACAAACCGGGTTACGCTCCAATTTAATTTGGAGTGTTAGGATTTTAAAGAATTATATTATAACCCGGAGCAAAATAAATTCGGGTTGTTCCAGATATGGACAAAACTTGGGTTGCTCCATATGAAGTGATATGGTGCAAAACCCAGTGGTACAACTACAAACTAACAAGTATTAATAAGAGCAGTTGCAGCTTCACGATTTATCAATTTTATTTTTTTCGATCTCTATCAGATAAAACGTTTCTTCCAACGTTGATTTCAATGTGCTTATTTTAGCGAGTCACCGAAATAAGGTTCCACGTCCTTTAAATACCAAAAATATGACCAATTACTTAATGAAATTAATGTAAAGCATTTCTCTCCTACAATTTGTAATAGCTTGTATTGTGATGACGACAATGCCTAGCGATGAAAGTCGTGAAATTAAACAACAGATTTTTTTTTATAAACATTATGTGATATTAGCATAGCGAACTTTGATTGTTATGTGAAAAGTTTTTTTTTTGTTTCATATAATTTATAAATATTAAATAAAATGATTATTAGATTATTGCGGTTTGCAAAATTATGTGAATTTGATCATTAAAAAAAAAGTAATCACTAATTTCCGATTACTTTAGACTAGACAAAATTTGCGCATTTATCATTCGTAAAAATTTGATTGAATATTTTATTGCGCAACTCCTCTTTCTGCAAATATATTACAAATAATGAATGTGCAACTTTTATTTCTATAAAATAATAGATGCGCAAATTTTGTCTAATCTAAAGTCAAAAAAAAACGTTGAAGAAATCGGAAGTCAGTAATCGGAAATTAGTGATTACTTTTTTTTAATAATCTTTATATTTCACATAATTACAATAAAAGCTAAATAAATACCTACAATAAGTTATTATGATTAAATATAAAAAAATTTACAATATAGTAATAAAACAATAGAATAGAATGAATAGAATTTACAATAGAACAATAGAATGCCAATACTGACTTAATGATAATCATAATTTATGCATCATTAATCCGATTTTGATGTAAATTAATATTAGGATAATTCAAAAGTGGGACAACTTCTTTAACAACCCAGCAACCTCGCAAGCTCACAGGTAGCAATCACCATTGAATATTTGTTTCTTGTAATCATTATATAAATTTGGATGTAACCCCTTTTTGATAACTTGCTACGAAGTTTAGTTATACTGATTGTTTTTATAGAATGTTTTTAAGCAGTCTTTATTCGAAAAAGCTTGTCGGGCGCGATAATGATCTATATCTAATTTTTCTTGCCTTAGGTAAAAGAGCAATTTTCATTCAACATAGAAGATCTGGCCGTTCGTAACCTTTCATCGTTGATTCCGTATTTGATCAAGCTTAATCAGCAAGTTTTCACCAAGATGCTTTTTAAAACTTTCAAGGATGCTTGTTATCAATAGATCTATCGACATATGCATCGTATCTTCTAACATATTATTTCTAGATTGTTGTTTGATGCTACTAATTAATATGCATGTTCTCTTCACTTGTGAATATGAAATCCTGAAAGACGAACGTCAATAGAATATTCTAGTTGCTGTAACACAAATATGAAATAGTACATCAATTTAGGAAGGAAAACTAAAAATTAGGATAAGCAAATAATTGTAAAAAACAGAAGGATTGTAATTAATTAAATAGAGTAGATATACTCTTTTAAAACTTAAACTCTTAAAAAGAATCCATTAAAACTTTAAGAGACCTTAGCTGAGAACAATTTGTTAATTAATCAAAACCTCTTGTGATGTAGGTGTTATAAAAAAGTATATGAAAATATAATACATCCCCGAATAAGTTCATCCAATCAAATTATTCTATATCGTTAAATCATTCGATCCATAAACTAAATCCTATATAAATATATTATATTTTCATGTGACTTAAGGACCGAGTCCTTATAGACCCTTGAAAAGACCGGCCAGGACTCAGTCCCAAAGGACAAATTAATATCTCTATTTTGTAAAGGAACAGAATCCACGGGTTATCAATTAATAAATCTCTCTTCATAAAAACTTAAAGCAGCTAAATTACCTTTGTCATACCTTTGGAAAGTTGCTTATAATTATTTTTTGTTCATCATTTATTAAAACTGTCATTCAAAAGGATGAGCAATATTTTAAAGTACGTTACGGATAGAATGAAGATCATAATAAGACACGTTCTATACTGAAATGTTACGAATTTTTTTGTTAGAGCGCAGGAGTGGTTTTATAGTCAAAACGACTGTTTTCACGTTACACTCGATCCAGTGATCTGATTGGCGTCGATTACTGGTTATTTTTTTTTTACCTCTCTCAAAAAGCTCTTTCATATTCGTGCTACGGTTTTAGTCATTCAAATCAAGAAATTGTTCAATTTTGGTTAGAATCATCATTTTTAGAGAAAAATGGCTAGAAAAAGTAAACGTATCACGAATTTGAAATCGGTTTATTTTATAGTAAGGCATATTGATCTCTATCTTGATCCCATCTTTCTTGATCTTGATCCTTATCCTAATCCTAGCGCTCCGTTATACTCTATTACGAACAACTATCGTATTTATAAAAAAAAAACTGCACATATGATTATTACTATTAAGTTCATTGTACAACTATTCAATTTATCTGATTTTTATTCAAAATTCGTAAACTTGATAAATACCATTTTAATATTCATTTAACATGATTTCATTTCTGCTTTAAATAGAATATGTTCGTTTCCAGAAAAAAAAAAAACCTATTATTTTGATTTTCATTTACCTGATTATATTTTTAAGTCAAATCACTAAGTTATAATTTCTTAAATATGTGATTATAAATACTGAATATAAGTGCGTCATTTACTATTTGTTATTTGACACTTCTTATTGTAAAATAATATAGATAACGTCTGACCCATCTTTTCACGAGAAGACGGGTTAGGTTAATGTTGTTTAGTCAAAATTTGTCTAAATATCTAAATTAAATTCTATTTATTTTTTAATAATAATTTTTACAAACATAATGTCTAAATTTAATTTGTCTAAATTTAATTTATCTAAATGTCAATACGTATTATTTCGACTAACAACATTAGGTTAGACGTTATCTATATGATTTTACAATAAGAAATGTCAAATAACAAATAGTAAATGACTCACTTGTAGTAAGTCAAAAGGCTTAATTTCATAAATTCGCCGCAATGGAAATTCCTCAATTATGGGTTTACTAATTCCCTCATAAAACTGATTAATAACATAGATACACCGATACAGTGGTAATCATAAATAATCAGCAAAAAAAAATTTTAGTCGGATCGTATTATCTCATGCAATTCCGGGCGTATCTGTCTATCTTTTCTTTTTTTTTTATACACAAATGACTACGCCAGGGTGTAGGATCGATTTTACTATCACATGATTTCCGAGATGACGACGATCTTTCTGGAAGATTGTCTTGCAATAATGGAATTGAATATAATACTATCCAATTTAACCAATGTTCTGCTTTGAATACTGCTGAATATCATTGAATATTAATAGGTAGATGGCCAAATTTGAAGGCATGTTTTTTTTGTTTTTTTCTATTATTTTCCCAATTTTGGTTTATACATTGTTAGGAATAATATATTCAAAGTTTGAAAATTGATTATCTTTAAAAAAAGAACCAGACCAATGTCGAAGCATTGCTGAAGCAACATTTTCAAATAATCTATGCATAATATCAACAGGAAATGAATCAGGAAATTTAATTGACTTAAGTTCAAATAAAATGCTTTAGTCATTTATATCTAAAATATATAAAATATTATCTATACTATTTAAAATATAAGATACTTAAAATAAATAACTTGTCTCTCTCTTGAATTTTATGCTTATATGATGATCTACTTAAATGTTCTATAATGGTGGCATCTAACGAATAACTTTTATGTGTTCATAATAGAAGATCTTGAGGATTATATTGACATCCTAATACATTAGTTGAAGGCTTAAGTGGAAAATAAATATGTTGGTTTTCTTTGTAACATACTTCATGAATAGAACAAAACCAACAAGCTTTATAAGAATTATGTTTTGTTGTACATGTGATTTTAGCAAGTGTCAAAATATCACCTAACCAATTTAAAATATAAGCACAAAAAATAAAAGATTCTTCTGTTATTCCATCAATATACTGAATATCTTTTGAATTGGTTATGAAAAATTTGATAAATATTTTATATAAATTATTATTAACTAAAATAAGATAAATTTTTTATAAGTTACTATTAACTGAAATAAGACAAATTTTTTATAATAAGTCTGCCTTATTTTTTTATTTTATCTTACTTTTTATTTATTTATTATTTATTTATTTTTTTTTATTTTGTTTTTTATTTTTTATTTTTTTTTGTCTTATTTTACTAATAGTAGTATATATATATAAATGCATTAATAATACCTTGTAGTTGTTTCAATTCATCAATCAAAGACTACAAAAAAGTATTAAAGTTTTTTGGTGTTTTTGGTCCCAGGATAAGCACAGAAATAATTAAGTTTTCATATTGAACATGTAGATTAGATGACAAATTTGCATTTATAAAAAGAACAACCCAACAATTATCTCATTTTTGATGAAATATTTGATAGCTGTTAGTAGAAGCTATTAAAGCAATATCTCTAGAATCTGAAAAAAGACCAGAAGAAGCCAAGAACTTATATTGAAGACCATCAAAAATGTTAGCTATTTGGTTACCAATTACATATTCATGTGTTGAGGTATAATTATATTAATAATAAAGAGCCTTAGCTTGAGCTTTGTTTTTATATTGCATTTAAAGTGAACTTATAAGTGACCAGTAGATTGTACTTTTTCTAGATGCTTCTGATGTTTTATCAAACTTATAGCAAGACTCATTACATTCTGAACAGCAACTTATATTAATAAGTTTATTTGTAAATACTACACATGAATTAATATAACAATCTACAAATGTTGGTCTAAAAGGTACAAGATCTTTAAGAAGGTTTTGTAGTTTGTGAAGCATAATTTCAAAAATCTCTAAGGTTTTAAGAATTTCATTAAATGCTATATCTGAGATATTATATTAGTTTTTGATTCAAAAAAGTCACAAACTCTTAAATAAATTTTCTGAAATAATTTTAATATATCAATATAATATGATAAAGTCACACAAATTTAATATCTTAGTTTTTATAACATGAAACTTTTGAACAGACCTGGCTAGCCACTTTTTTAAAAAAATTTCATATATAAAATTTTATATTTTAAAACCTATCCAGTTATTAAAACATAAAAAAAAATTTTTTTTACAAGTTTTCGAAATTTGATCTGACCGGGTTATAAAAACCAATTAATTAAATTTGCATGACTTAATATTAAAAAATTGTATATTTTTAATAATAAACTTACCAAAATCTGAATTTTCATCTAGGGTTTCATCAAATTCTTCACTGCTTTTCTTACTATATACATCACTACATTCTTTATAGTCTTCATTATATCCCTTATTAATATTTATGTTATATCCTTTATTATTATTCTTATTATTATACATTTCACTTTCTTTCTTGTTATCTTCATTATACTTATCATTATATTTATCATTATGTTCCTAATTATCTTTTTCATTAAAATCTTCATTATACTCATTATTATCTTCAATATTATATTCCTCATATTTTTTTTTCTCTCCAATATTTCATTATACTCACTATTATTGCTAAACAAATTATTCGATTCTATATTAATATCTTGGCTAGTACATAGAATAGCAGAGGATGCTAATGCAATTGCTAAGAATATTTGAGAAATAGATGTGACTAAGCATCATTGTTAAACTGGAATTTGTGCTGAATTAGACCAATTGTTTTTTTGTTTTAACAAATATCTTATACAAGTTGATCTACTAACTGATTTGTCTTGACTATTTGACTGTTGCAGCCATCAGATACATATACAAAAAACTTTATTATTCATCTTATATAATTGAAATTAAATTTACTATATTTAAAAAAAGTGAAAAACAATTTATTAAATAATTATATTTATTTGATTCATTATATTTTGATCATAAAATATATCAATAACAAATAAGCTAATACATAATACTTAAAAACTGATATATAAATAATCAAGAAATAATAAAGTTTATCTTATTTTTATATTTTCGAATTGCTTTTACAAACATAAAAAAAATAACATATATATAAGCATATTATCTTTTAATATTAGAAATACTATATAATAATATTTCAATTAATATTCATACACTTAATTCTGAACAGTGTCATCAGTTTTTTCTTGAACTATTTGATATAGAACCATCTTTACTTAATGCACTAAATTCTAAACAATGCTATTGATTACACTCTGTACTAATTGCTATCGACCTTTCTCTTACAAAACCACTGTTAGATGCACATAGTGCAGTGTATGGCATTATTAATAAGCAGGTAATTTTTTTTTTATACTCAAGTTTTATTTAATAATCAAATAATAAATAAATTTTTTAGTTTCCAAAAGGATTGTTAATGAATCTGATTATGTTTAATGAATATAAAAATTATAAAGATGCTCAAAAAAAAGTCCAAAAGAATATGCAATAGCATGAGTTTTTAAAACTTGATAAAAAATAATATTTAAATTTCAGAGTAAGTTATAGTTATTATTATTGATACAGTATTTTTACTATTATTTGATTGTATTACTTTATTATTAGAATGACTTGCGAAATCATATAGCTTCCCAATTTTTGCATAGTGTATCTTTATCCTGCCAACTAAAAAAAAAGGCTAAAGTGGTTATAAAAGAGATATAACTAAAATATTAATCTTTGTAAAGACAAAAAAAAAGCTAAAATTATATTTATGATAGTTTAATGAAGCAAATTCAATGTTTCCCATCTCTGAAGCTGACTTTATTCTTCATGAATGGCTTACCTTATATTGTAATAATATAGGTATATAATTTTTTTATAACTTTATATAAGTATTACTTATATTTTAACTTGTACTTATATAGTTGATCAAGAAAAAAAAAAAAGTAACTGAAGCAAAGTCAAATGGATATGCACTACTACTGAAAAAGAAGAACATCAAACTTTCTATTAGAGGGCATAACAGTAATACAAATAAAGCCAATAATGAAAGTATTCATATTTAAAATAATATAAATAAAACTAATGATAAGTATGATTCTTTGAAAATTGATTAAAAAAAAAAAACTAACCAAAGCAAAGTAAAATAGCTATTTACTATTACTGAAAAAGAAGAATGTCAAACAAGAACATAACAGTAATACAAATAATATTAATATTGATCTAAGTAATGCAGATAAGACTGATAATATGCAAGATTCTTTGGGTGACAATAGTGATAGTAACAATTTTAAAAGTAATAATAATGGTAAGACTGATATATATATATATATGCATATGCATGTACATATTTTAAGAACAAATTTATTTTTACTAATTATATATTAATATTAATATATAAAAACTAATGCTAAAGTCTAATTATTTCTTTTTATTATTTTCAATCATAATAGATGAAATTTCTCATAACTCTGATACTTTAACTATTGCAATCGATTCATCTTCATATACTGATGCTAAAAATATCTCTAGTCAAGATGACTTATCAACCCTCATGAAAAATAGGTCAAAAAAGAAGATTTAGCCTTCTATGTGATCATGCAACACAAATATTAAAGTTACACATAATCAAAGTATTACAAGTAATAATAGTATAACATAAAACTTTAAAGCTATAAAAATGTTACTAAAAAAATCTTTTTTTTAAATAAAAAAATAGATCAAAGTAATAAAATTACTTCAGATAATGTATCATCACTACTAAAGAAAATTCTTCATTCTTCTGTTCAAAAACATGATAAAATCAAAAATACTGAACACAATATACAAAATTCTGGCATTTCAAATAATATTGGTAAGAATACTAATAGAATAAGTAATATATATATTTTTTTTTATATTTATTTTATTTATTTAACTAGATGGAAAAAAAAAAGAAGACAAAAAGCAAAAGAATCTTCTTCATATAGAGCAAGAATTACTAAGAAGGCCAAAAAAAGTAAAAACTAAAAACCCATTAAATATTTTTTAAGAATTTTTATTATTTTACTATAAGCACATTTATTATTATAAAAATAATTCTCCTTGTATATAAGCACTTTTTTATAGGAGTATAATTATATATAATTATACACTAATAATACAAATAAAAACTCAGCTTTTATCTATGCATTAGTATATATGTATCTATTTTTATTTAGTAAAGTTTTCATATTACTTTTATAAGTAATTTCATATATTTTTAGTAAATTATCCACATTATTTTTATGATTTTTATAACTTCTTCTTTAATTATTATATATGTTTTAGTAAAATCTTCAGTTAATTTTCATAATTCAATTAAAATTTGTATTTATTATCGTACAAGCTTCAGTAATGTTTCAGTACAATTTCTACTATTTTATTAAAATAATTCTATAAATACTCTGTAAATATGCTACATTTATAGAAGAAATACGGAACTTGTTATTTAGTAATTTAAATGGAAGAAATATGGAATTTATATATAAAAAAACTATAAAGAAATAAAATCTAATATTTTTTATAGAAAGAAGACATAGAAATAAATAAAAAAAATTAAGACAGAGATTAATAACAGAAAAAAAGAAAAGAAAAAAAAAAAACAAGAAATTAAAAAAATCAATATAGTAAAAGTACTACTTGAAAAAAGCATGTAGGCACTAAGCAAAAGAGGCTGCAATCAAATCAACAACCTATTTGCAAACATGCCAGCACATAATGTACCTAAAAAGACCAAAAAAGAATATACAAACTTTATCAGATAGTTACTAAAAAACAACAAACATGTCAAAAATATTAAAAAAGTTTTAAAAGAAAAAATCTATGAATAAAAGTAGACTTCGACTGCAAATATAACAGAAGTGAGGCAATACAAAGAATTAAAAAAAAGAAAGTGATTAGTACAGAATGATTGCAGAAGAAAAAAGAATAAACAAGAAGAAAAAGGAAAAAACATATGATAAAGAATATCAGAAAAAAAAACAGAATACATCAAAACTTAAGAAGAAAGAATATGAATAGCAAGAAAGCAAAAAAGAACTGATAAAAGATTAAACAGATACTGAATAAAAGAAAATACAAAAATATAAATATATAACAATCTGGGATCTACTGACAGATATAAACAAAAAAAAGATTGAATATATATATAGAAGATTAAAAAAAGCACACATAATAAGAATCAAAAAAATCCAAATACAAGGCTCTTGCAATAGTCCAAATAGAAAAATCAGAAGAAGAAGACACACCATAGTTCATACCAGTTAACAGTAACAAACTAATAAAAATAACAGAAAATAAAGAAAATTATGAAGCAAGACAAAGACAAAGTCAGTATATAGCAAAATAACAGAACTGTTAAGTAATGCTTCAGAAGTTTTACCACTATACTGCCTAAAAAGCAAAGGTGCAAAATTGGTATACATCTCACCAAACAGAAACAGAAATCAAAGAAGAACAGTGATAATTATATTTATGACAGAAAAAGAAATGAAGGCAGCCTAATCAAAACTAATCAAATATAACAATTTTCAAGTATTCTGACTAAATGAAAGAAGAAAAAAAATAAAAAAGAAGAAAGTATTGGAGGAAGAAGAAAAAGAAGCTAGGAAAAAATTAGCCAAAGTTGAAACAGAAGATATGCAGAAATAAGAAGTAGTTTTCAAATACAAGATGCAAAAGAATGGTTAGAAGACAAAAACACTATTGACAAAAAAAGCTGGAACAAAAATGAACAGGTTCTAAATAAAAAATACATTGAAATAAAAAGTAATTCTTAGTTACAAAACATAAAAAGATGATTAGGAGTTAAAAACACGAATGCAGAAAGAAATAATGAAAACATAGTCAAAAAGAAGATGAGACTAAATACACAAGTACATGTAAAAACAAAACAGATGAAAGAAGTCTTAAATCAAATCTTGAATAGACTAAATTGACTAGAGGACACTTAGCTAGATATAAAAGAAGGCCTGACTAACTGCTCCTAAGAGCATCCAAGTTAAACTTATAAATATAAATAAGAAGATCAAAAATTTTCTGCATAGTGAGAAAAGGACTTTTGAAGAAAAAAATAAAGAAAAATCTTCTAATTCAAAAGAAGAAAAAAGAAGAAAAGAAAAAAGAAAAGCAGAAAATACAAGAACAAGATACAAGCAGTTAAAAGAAAAATAAAAAAAAAAAGAAAAGAAATAAAAATTACATATCATAACACTAATGGACTTAAGACTAGAGGTTGGAAACTAAAAAACCTGCTGAGCTGAGTAGAGGAAAAAAAGATAGCATTTTTGAAAATAACAGAAATGAACATTGTAGAAAAAAAAAAAATCTTGTTGTATAACCTTAATACGAGATTTAAAGGTTACTGGACTAGTGCAGCATTAAATAAGAAAAAAAGATCAGATATTGGGATCCTAATAGATGAAACTTGAGAAAATATGTTGAAGCAATTAAAAAACATAGCAAATATATTATAGAAGTAAAGCTATACTTTAAACAACTAGTACTGATAATAATAAAAGTATATATTCTACCAAATAACAAAGCAATCAGTAAGAAAATACAGCAAAAAAATTGTGGAAATAGTAACAAACAAGAGAAAGCATATAAAAATAGTTATACTTGGAGATTTCAATTATACAGTAGACAATATATTAGACAGACTGCACTTATAAACAACAGATTATAAAAAACTGCCAATCTTCATTTTGCTTAAGAGGCAAGATTTTACAGACTCTTTCAAAAATTTATATCTAACAGAAAGAGCATATATATAGTTAAGCCAAGAAGTAGCAACAAGAATTGACTATATTTGATTGTCAGAAACAATTGCAACTAGTCTTCAAGAAGCCAACATAGATGAAGCAGAAGGTATAACAGACAGTAACCACAAGATATTAACAACAGTTATATGGTTAGAGCATATAATTGTGAACCAGAGCTGTACAGAAACTAAACATAAAGACCAGATAAAAACAATATATTTGTATGAAGAAACAAAGCAAGAAGACTAAAAAGAATATGCTAAAGAGCTTCAAGCACAATTAGAATGAAAAAAAGTGCTAAAACAATTAAAAAAAGATAAAAGAAGCAGTTTGTATAATACAGATATGCTAAACCAGATATGGAATGCAATAGAAGAAGCTATAATAGAAGCAGCAAATAAAAAAATTCTAAAAAAGAAGATATTTAACACAAAAGCAAACAAAAGACATTATCAAAAGAAACTACAGCAGCATAGGCATATAATTGATTTACAACAAATAATCAAAAAAGTAAAGATAAGAAGAAACCAAAAGACAAAGAAAGAAGAGAAGGAAGAGATAAACAAGAAATTTATAGACATTAGTAAAGAAATAAGAGTAGTATTACCAAAGCTACACAAACAATAGTCAGAAGCTTAGATAGATGACATAAAAGACTGCAAAGAATTTTGAAAGACAGAAGAAAAGAAAAGTAGAAATAGGTTCAAAGAAAACAAATAGAAGAAAATATAAATAGATAATAAAAACTAATCATAAATAAATAATTGCTAGCCTTTTGAACAAACTATACAAAAAGATAGTTCTGGACAGATTTATAACCCAAAATGAAGATGAAACTAGTTTAATGACAAAATCTAAGGCTGTTCTAGAAGGTTTGGCAAAACATTTTAGAAATTAATTCAGAAAGTAAAGAACCAAACTAGAAGAGATGCCTAAGGAATAGATAGAAGTGTATAACTCAAAAAAGTGGATCAAGAAGTCTTGGTACAAAAAGTTAAAAGAAAAGATAGAAAAAGAGGAATAAGAAAACACATTAAGAAAACTCAAAGCCAATACAGCTTTGGAAATTTTAGGCATAAGCTATACTCTAATAAAACAAGCAGAAGAGGAATTATAAAAGATCTTCAGAGCCTTCACAAATCTGGTTTTAGAAACAAAAAAAATATTAGAAAAGTAGAAAATAGCACAAGTCTATCCAATTTCAAAAAATGTAAACTAAAAATATAATCTGAACAATATTAGACTAATAGCACTAATTGAGACCTTTAGAAAGTTAGTCACAAAGGTGGTAACAAGAAGGCTAGCCAAGATATTTACAAAAAAAGAAATATTCAAAAGGCTAAATTATGCAGACTTGCTTAGCAACTCAACAAAGCAGCCAATACATATACTAAATATGATAATAGAAGAGCACAAGAGAAAAACAAAGAAACATGGATACTCCTACAAAACATGAAGAAAGCATTTGACTCAGTCCCATTAGAAAGCTTGAAGTGGGCTCTTAAAAAAGTCAAAGTACTACAAAGAACAATTAAATATATTATCAATCTCTTCTGTAAACATTAACTTAAGGTAATTATAACTTATGGCCTAACAGAAAAAATAATAGCAGAAGATAGTATAAATCAAGAAGAGGTAATTTCTCCACTCATATAATGGCTTTTTTACAATCTACTGTTGGAAAGAATTCAAGAAGATAAATCACTAGGCTATACAGTAGAGCAAGAAGCACTAAAAAATACTGATATTAATTGTATTATGAACTATAAACAAGCAGCAATTGCCTATGCAGATGATATTATATGGATTGCAAAAAGTAAAAACAAACTGTAAGAGTTCTTGAAATTGCAGAAGAGTTCTTTAAAGTGAACAATATTGAAAGAAATAAAGCAAAGTTAAAGCTCATAGTAATGAATTATAGACTAAGAAAAGAAGATAGAAAAATTATATTTGAACAAAGTAAAATAACAAAAGAACCAAAAAACAAAATTGTAAGATCATTAGGAATTTGGCTAAACAGCAGAATGAGAAAGTTACTAGCTTGCAAAAAAGCAAAAGAAATAGTTAGCCAAACAGTTAAAGACCTTAGATATAAAAAAATGACAATGAGCCAAATCATGTACATAAACAATACAGTAATAATTTCAAAATTAGGGTACTTTTTGCAGTTAACAAGAATGTCAAAAAAAATGATTGACAAAATTTATCAGCTAATAATATGTTTGGCAAAACATAAGTGCAATATAATGAAAACAACAAATAACTGCATAATTGAACACAAAGATCTAAGGAGCTATAGATCATTAAGTCAAGAGATAGCAATAAAGCAAATAAACAGTTTATTCACAAAACTTAATAGAAAAGACACTTTAGGTAATCTAACAAAGCTTAGAATAACTCAAAGGTATTAGAAAGCAATCTTAATAAAAGACATTTAGGACTCTGAAAGAAGATTAGAAGAAATGATGTATTGAAAGCACAACTTAGTCTGTCAAACAATAGTTAAAGCAAGAGAAATAGGAATAAATATTAGAACAGAAAATTATCTGTAGAAAGTATATAGTTACAGAATGAGTATAAGAGACTTAGTTAGGATCAAATCATGGATAGCAAGTAGTAGTACAATAAATAAATAGGGTTTAATATATTTAAACCAACTCATAAACATAAAAAAGGAAAATCTAATCACATAGAGACAGCTCAAAAGTTTTCTAGGACTGTCATATAAAGAGAAAAAAGCAAAATAGTTCAGTAAAATAGAAGAAAAGATATTAATAATATAGACAAATAGAAAAATATATAATTAATACAAGATTAGAGACTACAATATATAGACACTAATGATTAACTAGACAAAGATATCTAAAGACAGAAGAAAGAAAGAATGGGTTGTACATAGACCAAAGCATGACTAGCAACTTAGTAAGATATCAAATAAGAAAAAAAAAGATCCTAACTAAGCATTAGCTATTATAGAAAGTAGAAGGCAAGACATATATTGAGATAAGTAAATGCAAAAGGTGTGAGAACAAAACAGAACAAATGACAAATAATTGTGCAAAGTGGATAAGATGAAATAATAAATTAAAGGCAGTTCCAAAAACATTAGTAGAGAAAGACAGTAACAAGATTAACACAATATTAGAACAAATGCTAGAAAACAAAACAGTAAAAAAATAGAAAAAAGAAGAAAGAAGTCTAATCAAGCTAAAACAAGTAGAAGATTTAGAGACAGAATTAATCAAGAAACAAAAATTTGACAGTAAAGTTACAGACTATATAATAAAAGTTCTAATGAAAAACAAAAAAAAAAACAAAGATAAATATATATTTTATACAGATGAAGTATTATATAAAGAGAAAAAGAAAAGTAGTATAAAAAAGATGAGCATCAGTTAAATGCAAGTTAGCAACAGAAAAAACTGGCCAGAGGAAGAAAGAGCACTGGAACTTGAAGGTTGGCCCTTAGCAATAATAGCAGAATTAGCAGCAATATGATTAGCAATTTTAACTATACTAGAAAAGAAGTATATAGAAGTGCATACTAATAGCCTAGTAGCATTAAGACATATTAATGGAGCAATTCAAGCAATTGGTGATGACAAAGTCTTAAAAAAGAAAAATGCAATGTGAATAATGAATAATATAGATCTATTTAAAAGAAATAACAATAGAATAGAATTAGTTAAAGTTAAGAGTTACAGTAATAATTAGTAGAATAACAAAGCAGATCTACTTGCAAAAAAAGAAGCAACATGTAGAAGAACAATATTTGTAGAAAAGATCAAGTGTAACAGAATAGAGTATTACTTAAAATAGGAAAACAAGAAAGTTGATATATCAACAAAACTTCTTTGCAAAATAGTTACAAATGCCAGAATTGAAGCTAGTTAGAGAGAAACAAATCCAATTCAAGCACTAGAGCCAGAAACTGAGAACACTTGATATAATTGGTTAAGCTTTTGAAAAGAGATAAATAGAACAAAAGATATACATTGTACAATAAGAAAACTTAGTACAAGAAGAGCAATAGTGATTAAATACATAATAGATAGCCTACTAATACTAGAAGAATTAAATAGAAGAAAACCAGAAATATATACAATGATGAACTGCCAAGTATGTCAAAAAGTTAAAAAGAAAACTCAAGCACATCTGGCAAGCTGTATCATACAAAAAAGCTTGTAGAAGAGGATCCAAAAGGTAGCAATGACAGCAGCTTGAAACAGCCTTAAAGAAAAGAAAAAAGTTAGAATCTCATCTCTAGTGCTATATGAGGCACTATTTGGAAAAACAAAAACAGAGAAAATTACTAATAGAATGACTTTAATAAAAGAGCTAACAGCAAATAAAATTAGAAAAAGAATCAGTCAGATTCTAGATAAACAGATAACACAAAAATATATAGATATAGTAACAAGAACAGTATAGAATACATTCTATGATTAAGTATGAAAAGTTCAATATAGAAAAGTACAAGAATAGGAAAAGAAGATTAATATAACAAGCAAAATAAAAAAAGATGCTCAAACTAAAAGAAGATCAGAGAAAAAAAGAAAAAAGAATAAGATGATAAAGGAAGAAGAAAAAAGAAAAAATGAACTAAATGAAGAAAGAAGCTTGAAAGACAATTGATATACTTGTCATAGAAGAGAAAAGACCTTTCTGGTATGGCTTTAAGTAGTTAAATGAGCAGTCTATCTCTAACTAAGATAGTGCAACAAGTTGCACTTAGGTACTAATAGAATGGCTGAGTGATGCTAAACTTGAGTATTGAGAAATTCTATGCAATTATAAATATAAATAGTTTCAAGAATCTTAATAAAGTACTAGCATAACTGCTTAAGATTAAAAAAAAAAAATGTATTGATACTTTTTTTATTTATATTAACAAAAAAATTCATTAAAGTATAATTACTAAGATACTAATTAAATAATAATAATAATCTATATTATTAATATAATTATATATTTCTATTAGAGTTTTAATCTGAATAAATTTATTAAAATTATTAAAGTATATCTATGCTTACTATATTTATATTAATAAGAATTACTTAAACATGCTAATCATATTTAATAGTACTAATTTTAAACAAACTATTAAGTTATTATTGTTAGCATTAAAATATATTGAATTGATAATATTGTAAATATATTCATACACTGTGATTATTCTAATATCTTCTGTATTTTTTAAGATTGTTAATAATGTTATTATATAAGTAATAATTAAAGTCTCATTGCTAGTTTAATCAAACTGTATTGTAATAATTACTGATTAATTTTGAATAATTTTAAATTATATAATCAAAAATGATGTTTATATTTATAATGCATATAGTTGTATATCCTTAATGCATTTTAACAATTATTTTTTTTAGAATGTATTAAATAACAATGATTATTATTACTATTTATCACTTACTTTATAGTTGTTAAAGTTCTTAAAATTATGTCTATTAAATTAGTATTATTCAAATAAATTATGTTTTTACAATTTTGTTAGATATTAAAAGAAAAAAAGAAAAAAATTGCAAGAACCAATTTGACATAAATCAAAACCTAGGCTTTTTTTGTCTACTTAGCATTAATCTAATGAGCTATAATATTAAAAAAAATCTAAAAGAGATGTGGCAACTTAGTGAAGTAAATAAGTTGTCAACCCTTCAAGTGGTAGATAATGAGTTCAAAACTCACTGATAGTAAAAATTTGGATAATCTCCTATGTAATATATAGATAGTATTATGCTGATAGCATTCTGTTGATAAGATGAGATAGGATATCTGTAACTATAATCATACTAGCATGACTGGCAGGTCATAAGGCATCTGTGCAATGTTAGAGTTATACAAAAAATGCAAACCAGTATTAGATAGTGCAAACACAAGATAAGTTCTTGTGGTCAGTATTGTTATAAGACACAAATGTGAACAATAAACAGTTTAAGACAGGATGTCTCAGATATGTTCATCAATATTTTTTTGTTCTAGGCAATTAAAATTATAATAAGAACAGCTATGTTAGCCAATCAGGTTGTTTGATAAACTATATGACATGAAACAACTATCATGGATATAGAACATTGTCTAGAATATAGAACACTGTCTGGAACTGTCTATGTTCATGCAATTTTGATAGAACAATGTCTGTGTACAATACTTCTTGTGGCTATATAAATCTGTAGTACTAAAAAGCTGAAACCTACTTGGAAAAACCTGAATAGAGAGATAGCATAAATCTTTGATGATACTACTATAAAGGCTAGAGCTAAAAAATAAATACTGATGTAAAAGGCATTAGGTGGACAAGAACTTTAGATGAAAGGTACTACCAACCAGGCCATCAGAAGTTTTAAACCAGAAAAAAAGGATCTTAAAGAAGCAGACTCTTAGGGTATCAGAAACATGATACAGTTCTTTCATGCTATCTGAATTAGGAGTCTAAGGTCTAAAAGCAGAATATAGCTAAGTACTAGGAATATGCTATAAAGTTAATACTAGTGTCTGAGTGAATTTTACAAAAGCAAGTCCTGTTAGCAAAGATTAAATATAAGTAGTTAGTTATCAGGGACCCTCTAAAGCTCTACAGTTAGGTAAATACTTTGAAATATGTAATGGCTTAATGGATATATAGACAGAAAGATCAGAGTTAGATTAGACAGCATCTAAAATAGGTGTACAGGAGCTTGTGCACTATCTGCTAGTATAGTATAGGGGTAACCTTGTACAATTTATGTAATCATAATTGAATTCACAATAAAGACAATAGCTGCCAATAATTAATAACTTAGCAAAAGCAAAAAAAAAAAAAACTGAATATATATTATTTAAATATTTAGAATAAGTACTAATTTATTCTTATTTGTTTTTAAAATTTTTTTAATTTTATTCTTGCAAAATTAAATTGTTCTTTTTACTTAAAGAAAGTGTATGACAATAGAAAAGTTTGTAATATAGATCAAAATTGCAACCAAATTTTTTAACTGATATTTCTTCAACTGCTATAAGTAATAGTTGGCTAATAATAATCCATTACAATAAGTTATAATTCAAAGAATTTATTAAATGTCATTCAATAAATAAATAAAAAGACTTTTACTAGCTTGCAAAAAGTCATCTTTCTGTATATTTTTGTATATCTTATAGGGCTTAAGTGTTTTAAGATCATTATTAAGTTTTTGATCAGGTTTAAGCTTTTACTTTTTTAATTGTTTTTTGAAATTATTAACAGACTTTTTAGTTTTTTTAAAATATTGTACATTCTCTAAAGAAAACTTAAAAAAATTTTTAATAGTAAAGTAAGAAGTAAACATAGTAATTAAATTTTTGAAATAAATATTAATAAATAACTAATTTAATGAAAAAGAAAAGATAACTGGCTTTATATAATTATTTTCAGTTTGTAAATTTTAAAAGTGATTATAATTTAGTATTTATATTAATCAACAATATTTTATTATAGCTATTTTAATCTTATTCTTAAAATTATTTATTTGCAAGAAACTTATATAAAAGAATATATTAATAAAAAAGCTTTTAATACTGTTAAGAAGCTAGATATAAAAAAATAACTAATTGAATTTACTAATTACAATATAGTAAATCTGATATATCAAAGTTTCTTTTAAGAATTTATAAACTCAATCTTAAGTATGTGTTTTGCACAACAAGTGTTATTGATCTTATAGTTAAAGAGACCAAAAACATTATTTTAATCTGATTTAAAAAACTTATAATTTTTGTAAAAAAATAAATTCTTCAGTTTTAGAGAAATTAAAAAGAATTTTTAATATTTTAAATATTACTTATTTTTGACTTGTGGTTGATGTTAAAGCAAGATGAACTTTAATTTACAAAATGCTTGAGTGCCTTAACCAAATTCAAGATAGACTTATATTATTTAAACCAAATTTAAAAAATAATTATCTAAAAGCTGATAACTAGATAATTATAAAGAAAATTATACAATTTTTTAAACTATTTTATATAGCAGCTTTATTTTTTTGAATGCTTTATATTCTTTTTATAGATCATTATTATTAATTGTTCAAGAACTTTTAATGTACTTTAATTTATATTTTATATTAATAAATATTATAAAGTAGCTAAAGAAATAAAAAATGCAGGTTTAAGGTTTAAATCTCTTTTATAACAAAATTTAAAAATTATATCTGCATTACAGTAACTGTTTTTTGTTAATTGGTTGGCCTCATATAGCTGTAACCTAGGTATACCAAGTTAGGTCATACTGCCTCATATAGCTATAATTCAGGTATACCAAGTTAGGTTATACTAACATTAAGAGCTTAGAGCATCTATGTAAAGTGTAATATTACATGTATATAGAGAAATATATAACTAGTATTGCATAAGACTTTAGTGCAAATCTATAATAAGATAACTGAGCATAAAAAACTAAGGAACTAAAATAACAAAAACCTACTTGGAAATTTCTAAATAAAGAGATAATATGAACTTTTAACAATATCATCAGACAAATTAAAACCAACCTATAAAACATCTTTATAGAAACCAGTTGTTAAACTGAACACTAAATATGTATAAAGAAGCATGTAACCAACTAGGCTGTCATATTCATCAGAAAAAAAAAATACAGAAGTATAATATACTAAGCCATCTAAATTGGTAGTCTGGCTAAAGACTGTTAGTTCTGAGTTGTAACTAATAGAGGATAATAAAGAAAATGCTAAGAAGATAGGTACTAAGGTTCTAGTAAACTTTACAAAAATAAAAATAGTGTAATATAATAGTTAAACAGATAACTCTTATAATTGCAAATATTAGATAACTATAGTGTATTATTATTATTTTTTTTTTTATAGTTAAAGTCTCTATCTTAGAGATATAATATTTTATTCAAGTTTTGTTAGAAAATGAGTACCTTCAAGGGCTTCCTTATATTGGAGGTTACAACTAGCCACATGTGCACTTTTGGTGTCTAATTTAAGTAGTCCACTTACATATTGCTATATAAGTTTTATACTAGTTGTCATACCTGCAAGCTGACTAGGAGTCTTGCCTATTTAAATTCTCTGCATATGCAATCCTCCTTGTATCACAAGAACATTTTAAGGCTACACCCATCCAAGTTCCCAATGCTTATCATTACCTTTAGGACTACTTTATCCTCAATAAGAAACTTACTAGAGCCTTTATGTCCTATATATATAGATCTAGTTTTATGCAACACACTATAGTTACCTAACATTTGCAGTCATAAAGGTTACCTGTTTAACTGCTATGTTATACTATTTCTACTCTTGTAAAGTTTACTAGAACCCCAGCACCTATCTTTTTGGCATCTTCTCTATTATCTTCTACTAGCTGCAACTTAGAACTATCAGTTTCATTCCAGACTACCAATCCAGATAGCCTGGTATGGTATACTTATATATCATTTTCCTTTAGCAAATCTGGCAACCTGGTTGGTTATATGCTTCTCTACACATATTTGATGTCTGGTTTTAATTTTTGGTTCCTATAAAGGTATTTCATAGGCTTTAATTAGTCTGATAGTACTATTGAAAGTTCATGCTATCTCTTTACTTGGGAATTTTCAAGTAGGTTTCTGTTATCTTAGTTCCATAGTCTTCTATGTCTGATGGTCTTATTATAGGTTTGCACTGAAGTTTTATGCAATACTGGTTAATATTCCTCTATATATATGTAATATTACACTTTGCATAGATGTCTAAGCTCTTAATATCAAGAGGACCTGACTTGGTATACCTAGGTAACAGCCACATGAGGCCAACTGATTGACAGAAGACAGTTACCATAATGCAGATATAATTTTCAAATTTCATTATAGATGGGATTTAAACCTTAGACCTGCCATT
>CAJVQA010001488.1:0-25411 GCA_910591915.1 Cetraspora pellucida | reverse complement strand
ATAGAGAGTTTTGTAGATGAACATATGGGCTACACAATAATATTTGTTTTATTTTTAGTTAATATGTAAGTTATTGCATAATGGAACACTAAGTATTGATAAAAATAGAAAGATACAAGATTGGTTTACTATTTATGCACAAGCATTATTGGTAAAATGCACATGGAATTTCTTAATTTCTGCTACATTTTGGACATTCATATAGTCCAGGATGATGCTACAACATATAGTAGCTCTAAAACCAATCAATTATTAGGTTAAAAGTTATAAAAAGAATAGCTTTTTGTCCTTCTAAAAGGACAGTGCTTAGAAGTTCTTAAATAGCTCTTAACAGTTCCTGGAATAGCTTTTAACAGTTCTTAAAAGTTCTTGGACAGTTCTTAATAACTCTTAATAGTTCATAACAGTTCTAAAACAGCTTTTAATAGTTCTTAGAAGTTCTTAGAAGTTCTAAAATAGCTCTTAAATAACCTTTTTTAAAGTCTTTTACCTATATAAAAGTGTTTTATATCTTAAATTATTCTTTAATAAAATATTATTTTATCTATTTTATCTTATTATTATTAATAAAAATCTATTCTTTATTTTATTTTTTATCTTATTTTTCTTTATAATTTATCTTTATTTAGTTTATTTTTCTTATAATAATATAAAGTGAAAAGCTAATTTTCTTAATTAGTTATTTGGCAAATACTAGCTTTATATTATTCTTTTATCTTTTTTCTTTTTCTTGTAATAATATAAAGTAAATAGCTGATTTTTTTAATTAGTTATTTGGCAAATACTAGCTTTATATTATTAAAATTTAAAGGCCATATATAGCTGTAAATAGTCAAATTATTAAGGCTTTTCTTTCTCTGATTATATTCTACAGACATTTTTAAGTTTTAACATTTAATAATTTTTATACAGAGTAAATATTTTGTTATACTCAATCTGCACAAACTGAATAGTAGGATTAATTTAAAAGCTAGTTCTATTATTATATCTTATAGTGACTAAAAGGCTATTAAATTTAAATTTCACTTTTAAATATTTATTTTTTATTTTTGTTTATTTTTATTTATTTTATTTTTTTTTAAATAAAAGATCTTCTACTCAGCACTTATATTATTAAAAATTACTACAGCTTGTTAGTTTTTAGTAAATTTTATTACAATATTAAAAGAAATATTAACATTTAACTTTTCATTATTTTGTATTTGAAAAGAAGCTTTATTGATTAAATTATAACTAATATTATAATGTAAGATAAGATAAGTAGTTGAAGATTTAGATCTTTTACAAATTTTTTTGCATGAATAGTTTTATAAATAGAGTTAAGAAAAAGGTATAAACATGCAAAATTAATAGTAACTTAAAGTTGATTTTGAAATATATATAGTGGAATAGTATAATAAGATTGAAGAATTTTTTTATAATTGAGTTTTATAAATAATATATTATAAAATTTAAAAAGAATAAGTTTTAAGATATTAATTAAAATTTTTGTAGAAATTGAAATATAAATATTAATTAATGAATTAGTTTTATGAACTAAGTCTACCAAGAATTTAGGTTTTTGTTCTGTTATATTTTTTAACAAGTAATCAAAAGAGTATTTAAAAATAGATTTAATATCTGAATTTTTAGAAAAAATAGTTTTTTCAAATATGAATTGAATTAAGTTAGGTTTAAGAAAATCAAATAATTGTTGAGAAAATGGAGTGTTAAGTTTTGAGTTGAGTTCTATTTCTTTTGTAACTAGAAATAATTTAAACTAGTCAAGATCTTGAAAGAAATCACATTTTTGTTGTTGAGATTTGATATTCTTTTTAGAAAATTTAGATAAAATTTTTTTAAAAAGTTCTATTTTTTTAGTTTTATTAAATAAAATAAATTTGGATATATAAATTATTTTCTTTTGTTCTTAAAATAAAAGTTTAGTTTGAAGAAGATAATGTAATTTAATATTAATAATTCTATGAATACAATTATGATGAATAAGCTGAGTTCTAAAAAGAATTATTGTGATATAATCTGAAGAATATTTGTTTTCTTAAAAAAGAATACAAGAAAGTTTTTTAATATTATATAAAACATATATATAAATATGTTAAGAATGAGGAATAATATCAGTTAATATGGATTGATATTAAATAAAGAAAAAAGAATAATGGAATTAGAAAATTGAATTAAAAGTTATTTAATAATAAAAGATATAGGTAAAATATCACTGATTTTTTTAAAGTATTTAGTAAAGATAATTAAAGAGGTTTGCATATTAGAGAGTTCAAAAGTGATAGGTTGAGTAATTTTGTAATAACAAGAGATAAAATTTGTATAAAATTGATTATATAAACATATTTTAATAATTAGTTAAATAAGAACTTTGAAGTAATATTGTTTTTTTTTAAGACTTTTACATTGATTAGGATTAATATCTAATAGAAGAATATGGTGTGATTTAGAAGTTTTCTCATTTATACCAAGTTTATAATAACTTTTGTATTTAAAATAATAATAATCTATATTATAAGAGTCTGGTTCAGTTGTTATAAGAATAGGTATTTTTAAAATATTTTGTTAAGTAAAAAGTTATAAGTATTTGATTTTGTAAGGATAATAAGCAAATACAAATATTTTAATATAAGATATAGTTTAATATAAGTTTGTATAATTTTATGTAATAAGATATTACAAAATTATAATTTATAATAAACTAAAATAGTGGATGTAACTAAATATTAGTTATTAGTATAATGTAATATTAGTACAAAATATAATTTTTGTATAAAATTAATTAGAATCAAATATAGAAAAAAATAGATTATATATTAAGTAAGATTCTATTTAAGAATATATTAGTAAACTTGATATAAATTTAAATTAAAAAATGATCTAATATTATATAAAAAACATATAAGGATAAGCAGACCAGGATAAGGACAAAAAATAAAAAAAGAATTTTTATAAGAGAATAAAAATTAAATTTAACTATAATTTAATTAATATTTGACTAAAATCTTCATTTAGAGTTTGTTTTGATCAGAAAAATATATTCTATATTACTTAAGAGTGTAAAGTAAGTTATAACAATAACTTTTATATAATAATTAAAATTGTAAATTCTGAAGACCAAAGGCTATTAGTACATTTTTCTTAACCAGTTTAAATTTTAAAAACTTGAAACTTTTAAAATAAATATAAAATTTAGTACTAAATAAGTTTACTTAAGAACCAAAAACAAATTAACTTAGTAAAATAAATAGTTATAAACATTTTTGTATAAACAAATTTTTAGTTAAAATTTGTGTAAAGGATTTGTAAAAAGAGTTTACTCACTTTTAAATTTGTTTAATACTGTAATGCAGTATATTTATATTTATAAACTATAAATTAAAAAGATTAATTAGTTCTTTATTAGTTTATGAACTTTTTTATAAAATTTTTTTTTATTTCTAATAATATTAAAAAATTATATAATTTAATTGATTAATTATCATATATAATCAAGTATGATGACCTAGTAAAATGAATAGGTTGTCAACCCTTAAGTAATAGGTCTAAGGTTCAATTTTCACAGATAACGAATTTTGGAAATTATATCTGTATTACAGTAACTGTCTTTTGCTGATTGGTTGGGTTTTGAACATCTGTAATCTTAAGTATACCAAGTTAAATCCCATCTGATATTGGAAACTTGAGGCATTTATGCAAATTGTAATATTATACAGTACATGTACATAGAGGAATGTAAAAAACTGATGTCATATAAGACTTTAATGCAAACCTATGATAAAACCATCAAGTATAGAAAACTAAGAAACTGAAGAGACAGAAACTCACTTAAAAATTCCAAGTAAAAAGGTAACACAAACTTTCTATGATGCCATTGGACTAATGAAAACTCATGAAACATCTTTATAAGAACTGTTAGATAAACTGAATAACAAAGATGTATAAAGAAACATATAACCAACCCAATCATCAGAATTGTCAAAAAAAAAAAGATACATAAATATACCATATCAGGTCATCTAAATTGAAAGTTTAAGAAGTCAATTAGTTCCAAATTACAACTAATAGGAGATAATGAAAAAGAAATCAGAAAAATAAGTACCAGGATTTAGGTGAACTTTATAAAGGTAATAGTAGTTTAAGAAGTAACCCTGACTGCAAGTGTTGATCTTAATTATAACACCAAACCAAGTTAATAGTAAAAAGAAATACAGCTTACTTTGGTAGATTTATCTCAAAAATAAAAATAATCTAAGAATTATAGTCCTATAATTAAATGTGAATAAATCCAGATCTAATCTCATGAAATTAATACTAGAATTAGATCAGAATGTTTAAATGAAACATCTAAGCAGAGGTGTTAGGTACAACAACTGATGAGAAACCCTCAGACAGACTCCTTAAATAAGTAATATAAAAAAGTTACATGTGCAACCAGTTATACACTCATCTAATAGTTCATTATAGATACATCTATATAAAACATATACCTGCTATAAGTATTAATAAAAAACTCGAACCAAAGAAGTCACCTTAATACCGAAAAAAAAAAAAAATATCATATATAATCACAAGTAAATTTACAAAAATTAACCAATCATATAACATTTTTTTAAGCATGGACATGCCTTTTGACTATATGCCATGCCTATGGGCATGTTCATAAAGTATGTCCCATGCCCTGAACCCTACCTGTCGGGCAGAGACACGGAAATTATGCGATTTGTTTTAGTGCGATTCTTGACAAACCAGATCGCATAATTACCAATTATTACATATAAAATTTATATAACTGATAGCTCACAACGAACCCAAATCGCATCAAACCACACTAAATCACAGATTCCGTGTCCCTGCTGTCGGGATTTTGACCCGCACCCGATATACGAGGTGACCTGACTTAAAAGGATAAAAAATTATTGCTTAGCATTAAGAATCAGCCAGAGTCACTCCACAAAGTTCTATCGCAGTACCTCGATAATTTTTTTTTAATTCAAAATATACTAAAATATTAACTTTACGTGACGAAGTTCAGGAAATGTTAATAATTTTAATATACTGTATGTATTTGAATTAAAAAAAATATCGAGGTGCTGCTGCAGTGATCAACCCAAACTTTTGGAGGGCGACCCTGGCTGAAAAGGTAAAAAGTATAAAGGAAAAAAAAAGATACGAAGAGTAGCAAAAGAAAAGATGACTCTAAATACGTATACTTTTTATTGATGTTTTGGTCCTAATCACGCGCATGTAATTGTTGTACAAATGGATTTGGTTGATCCATTTTAAATGACAATCATTTGATCCTCCATCTTCATTTACAAAGCATGAATCCAGAAACCTTTGTTAATTTGTTGTTTCATCGTATCGAGGCAAATTTCATTCTTCCGCAAGATTATTCGTACTCTCATTTTTTTGATAGTTGTAACACTACGTCAGACAATGCGATTTCGCAAATTCAAAGGTTCACAATGAAACTTTATTATTCTAGCAATAATTTATATATAATGAAAATTATTTTAAAATACTTACTGGCTTAAAAGTGATTCGTTCAAATCTTACACAGATGTTCTCTTCGCATATATTTGTTCTGATAAAATCACACCTAATAGTGATTTCACAGTAAGGTTTCATTTATCCTTTTGAAAAGGCTAATTTGACTTAAAACTTACTCTTCCACTTATGAACGTCTATGATTCAGTTAAACGGAATTTTTATTACTCGTTTACTAATACAAAGATTTCGCGAATCTATAAATCCTAAAGCTTATACTCCTTTATTGAAATTATTCAATAATTTTGAACCACGACCCAATTTCTGTAAGATAACATGCGTACGTCTATTATGATCAACACGTGTCACATAACCTCACGTTAATATAGATCCTTTTAGATTTTGTATTATAATGTTGTTGAATCAGGCTTTTCATATAAGCAGAGTGCCTGGACGTACTATGCATTGGTTGCTATCATTTATACGTGATGAAGCTACCTGGTTATTACAAATCGAAGATCATAACATCCTTAATACTCAAGACATGCAATCAGAAATGATCTCTTCTTTAACTGAACAACTTGGCAAAGTAATACATTTTTTGTGTTGTTGAATTTATCAATGAAATTAATCATTATTTACAATTTATCGATTTCACTAGACTAAACGCACCTTAATGTATGAAGATCTCGAATTTTCTCGACTAGTGGAAGGATTTTCTAAAATTACGAATATTCCAATAGGTCTTGGTTTTACTGATGATGAAATTCTTACAGAACAAAAGTAAAAGATCGCTATTTTTGATATGTTAATTACGAGTAACACGCGCTAATGTTGTGAATACTCAGATTACAAAGGTGTCAGAATATCCTTGAATACGCCATTCATCACCCGTCTGAACACAGATTACTCCAAAACAAGATCAGAATTGTATGTCTGGAAATTGTAAAGAAAAAAACAATTAAATTTTTTATAATTCAATCGATCCTCTTAATAATCAGGATTATCCTACTATATAGCTGCTTGAACCGCGAGATCTCGAAAGATTTCGACCGATACACGTACTGTAAGGCTTTTAAAATCAGATCGTTATTGTTCTGATCTCTTAAAATATTAGTAATTTTACATTATGACTAAACAGATTCAAGATTTATCGATCCGAATATCCGCACCAAATTAGTCCTTTGCTAAATCAATTGCGGCTAGCTCAATTATTTACATATGAAGAAATTCAATCGGTATTTAATTCGGTCATACTAAGTTACTATATTTAAACCCTATTATATTTTTCTCATGTATTATATACATTAGATGTCATTAGGTTCGTTTCTTTCAAGGCTAATATACAATGATGTCATTGACGTGTATTTGGATCGTTTAGAGGTGGCTGAATTGGAAATAAAATACGGACTTAAAAGTAGCCAAGTTAGGCTCATTCTATAAAGTTATTTAAAATTAAAAAATTGATAACGTTTGCATCGAATAACAGTTAAACATTTTTAGGATGTTGGAATTGATCGTGAAGCGCGAACTGATATTTTTGACGTGTCTGTGACGGGGCTAAAGCAATTGTTTGAAGAATTTATTTCTTTGGAAAATAAAGACATAATCCTTACATTAATTGAGATTGCTGAATTAATAATAAATGTTCCGTTTAAGTAAGTACTCTGTCGCTTGAAGCACTTTCACAATACTTGCATATAATGCTTTAATTATCGACATTAATTTCTTATTAGGTTTATAACACGAATTCTACTTGGCACGTTGTTTCTTTATCAATTCTGCGTGAATACAATCCAAGCTATTGAACTGACGAAGGTATATTACAATTAATTATAAATTGATGTTTGAATAAAAAATATTACGGTTCAATTTTTTTTCCTCCCTTTCTAGATTATCAATTTCAAGGAAATAAACAGATTATTCCTCGACATTTGGATTAGTGCATTCACTCGGCTTATGTCTCAGCCGACATCAACATCGGATATCCATGATAATCTTTTGACACTCACAACATTGTTTCTTTATTCTTTTAACGCCACTATGGTATGTACTTGGTTACCACCTTTTAACAATTCGAAAGATGACACTATGAAACCTCCTATGATGGTTTTTACGCCATTTTTGGATAGTTTGCTTAAAATTTTTCATAAAGTGGTGTCGGATGATGTTGAAAACATGGATAATGAAAATATGATTACTATGATATTAGATAAACTTGGATTTGATGTGCCATTGGAGGTTTTGATCCGAGAATCAAAAGGGTTGGAGAAGATTACAAGTCAAAATATTTGGCTGGCAGTATTTGCAGAACGTTTTAATAATATTAACTCTCAAAAATGATTGATGAGTGTTTATAGTATATTATTGGAAATATGGATTCTCCGTAGGTTCGTGAGATAATAAAATCGCAAATAATCGTTCAACAAAATAATGTAGTTAACGCAAAATTTACCTTTAATGTTAAATTAAAACAAAGTTTTACGTTTTTACAAGCAAGTAATGCATATTAATAGGCATGCCTTATGACCAAAAGGCACGCCCATACCTAGCCCAATCTGATCCTAACCCTAACCTAGAAACCTTAACTCATAAAATATATATTCTACCAATATTAATCTGATTGGCCAAGATAACATAGCGGACATTAAATTTAATTGGATGATAGAATATAATATTATATTAGTGTTTTTATAAAATCGGCTTTTCAAAAAATCGACTTAGTCGACTTTATATAAGTGACGAAAAGGGAAAACCTGTAAATCATTTCACTCATTGAGTGAGATGATTTACAGGTTTTCCCTTTTCGTCACTTATATAGATCATAATAAAAATTTGAGACAGTTTATAATATGGGCTAGGCGCTGGAGAAAGAAACTAAATTAACAAAAAATTGATTTTGTGAAAAATTGATTTTTATATTATAAAATCTATAGAAAAATACAGATTTCAAAAGATCATACTGCAAAATTTTATTAATGCAACAGTATTTTTTTTTTAAGTGAAAAATGTTTCTAAGTTAATTTTAAATCAGTTAAGCTTAAAAAATTCATTCTGAAAAATTATCAATTTGATTTTTTTTTTTCAGCACCTAGCCTATATGATCTGAAAATTGATAAAAAGAAAATTAATAAATATAAAATATAAGCAAGACTGAGACAAAAATTTGAAAAATTTTTAAAATTTTTAAAGTTTAATTCAGTAGAATTTAGAATAATTAATTTTAATATAGTCAGCTAAACTAATATTTAAATATCAACTTAGTCAAGTTGATAAATAATAATTGATTATAAATATTATACAATTCTATATATAATTTATATTTCTACAAATATAACATTGTAAAATTACTAAATTAGTATAGATATAATTATTAATTTTACAATTTTATATTATAGAGTTGTAAAAATTACATTATTTTTATAATTATATATATATATAATTGTAAAATTACTAAAATTATTATAATAGTGTGGTGACTTAGTGAAGTAGATAAGTTGTTAACTTTTCAAGTGATAGGTTAGATGTTTAAATTCTATTAATAATAAAAATTTGGATAATTACTTATATAATACTCATATTATGGTAATTGTTTTTAATAATTAAGTTAAGATACTTGTAATAGTGATCATATTAGTATAACTGGCAGATTATGAAACATTTGTATAAAATTATAAAAAGAAATGCAAACCAGCATCAAGCAGTGCAAACACTAGATAAGTTCTTATAATTATATAAATCAATTAAAATTTGAAAACAAAAATCTATTTAAGTAGAGAAGTAATATGGATTTTTAATGATGTTATTATAAAAACTAAACTACTAAAAACAAATATTAATGTCAAAGTAACTGAATAGACAAGAACCTTTAAGTTAGAAGTTTCAGAGATATTATTAACCAGATTGCCAATATGAACTAAAAAAAAAGATATTAGATTAACTTAATATACTGATAGACTAGTTGTAGTTCTATACAAGCTATTTAAATTAGAAGTTTGAATAATAGTTAAGATATACTAAAGTACTATAGATATGTTATAAAGTAAATACTGAGTTTTAAGTAAACTATACAAGAATATAGCAGTTAAAGATAAAACTTTAATTACAATTATTGGTTCTGTTATAGCAATACTAAATTAGCTATAAAAATGAATATAAAAGCTTTAAAAAGTTTATTTTAAAGATAAAATAGTTCTAAGATTAAGATAATAATCTAGACATAATCTAGTAATATTAACATAAATACAGATTTAAAGAGTTTAAAATAGAACACTTAAGCAAAAATGTTAGGTATAGTAATTAGTAAAGAACTTTTGATTAGACTTATTAAATAGATAATATAAAAAAGTTATATATATAGCTAATTATACACTTTTTCTATAGTAGTTTATAAGAATTATATTATCAAAAAAGTTATTAATAAAAGTCAAAAGACCAAAGAGGTTACCTTAATAATAAAAAAAATAAATTAAATTATATAATTATTGAGTATAAAAAATAACAAAAAATTAAATAGTTTAATATAAAATTTTATTACAATAGCATTTTAATGTTTGCATAATGTATCAGGTATGCCAACTTAACAAATAAATATTTCAATTTTATTGTTAACAGTATAAAAAAGATCTTTTTAACTTATATTTAATACTAAGAACTTATTTTTATATCTGTTTTTTTAATTAAATTTATGTTAACTATATTTCAACTAAGACATAAAAATTATTTAAAAACTTATAAATAATCAGAATGCTTATATACAAAATCAAATAATTATTATTTATAAAATTTTTTATTTTTGAAATAATATAATAAAATACTTGAACTAAGTTATAGATTTGTGTTTGAACAAAGAATATATCTTTTATAATCTAAAGTTTTATTCAATATAATTATTTATATATTTTTTATAAATAAGTAATTCTAAATAAAATGATAAAACCTAATAACAATGATATTCTTTTTTTTTAAATATTAAGGTAAGTACTTGTGACCCAGGATTTTATTGATAATACATTCAGCTAATAGTTGCATTACAACCACAAGGGGCAATCATAAAAAGAGTGTACAACTAGCCACTCGTACAAGTTTAGTCATTATCTAATTTAAGTAGTCTACTCAAAGGTTCTACACTAGCTGCCATACCTAAAACCTACTTGTAAGTTCCCTATTTAACCACTCTGTTTCTGTATCTATCCACCTACCTATACCTACCAAGATGCCCCGATTGATACTGATGCAAATATGCCATATTCACTAAGTCTTTAAAGCAGTTTACTCATATGAAGAACCTTTGACCTTGTACTAAAGCTTCCAGAATTTTCTGTATCCTATTTTTACAGCTAACCTGGTATCGCTATGACTGAGACCAACACTGGTAGTCAGAGTGTATTATTTAACCACTATGCCCTTGTAGAGTTCACCCCAACCTCAATACTGACTTCACAACATATTCTTACTACTTTGGTATTTAATTCAAGTTTCACCAAGCTCCCAAACCAGATAGCCCAGAAAGGCAGGTCATAACCATACACCTTTGGTTTACATATTTGCTGGCATGTAACCTTTTTCTCCAGAATCTGGAAATTCTAATGGCCTGGTTGGTTCTATTCGGCCCTTCTCAAAGGTTGGCTTTTTGCCCAGTTTCACAAATTCTAGCTCCATTTTATAGGTCTAGTCTTTACAGTAGCACTATCGAAAGTTCAGGTTACCTCTTTACTCAGGTCTTCCAAGTGGGCTTCTGTCCTTCTATCTGGTTTCCATGATTTACATAGCCTAAGGACTTATCTTAAGTTTATACTGCCTGGTACCAGTTTGTGTTCTTTTGTATAATGTTGCATGAATGGCTAGACCTTCCAGTCAGGCTGGTATAATATGGGTTACAAGTATCTTATCCCAATCAATCACAGAAGACAGTTAGCTGTAACATAGAAAGAATTGCAAATTTTTACTGTCACTAGGATTTGAACTCCAGACCTGTCACTTGGGGGTTGACAACCTATCCACTTCACTAGGTCACCACACTCCTAGTTGTCTATATTGTAAATATTATTTAAAATAAAATAGTTTAACAATTTAATAAAATTTTATTAATAAAAAATAGCAAATTTTATTATATTTTAAATCACTAAATTGCTTTTTTTAATGCAAATTTTATATATTTTACTTATTCATTTTCTTTATCATTATTATAAGAAGTATTATTTTTTGGTTCTTTAATTAATAATTGCTCTTTAAATTTTTACAAATATTCTAGTAAGAACTAAATATATTAATTAATACTGTTTTGTAAGAATAAAAGACAATACAAATATTTAAATCTGTTATTAATATAACAAAAATTTATAATAAGTATACTCACAAGCTAATATTCTAATTAATTTTAAATTAATAAAAAAAAAAAAATTAAACAAAGCATAATAATATAGTGAAATAGTTATATTGTCAAGCTTCAAATAGCAAGTTTAAAGTTCAAATCTTAGTATTAACAAAAATTTTAAATTCTTTTTGTATTATAATTAACTATTTTCTGTTATTAGTTAGAATTAGATACTTGTTACTTGTATTATATTAGCATGACTAGAAGGTTATATAATATTTATGCAATAGTTGCATCTTGTATAAAGAAATACAAACCAGTACTAGGTAGTATAAAACTATGATAAGTTCTTATAATTATATAAATTACAAAAATCAAAAAAACAGAAGTCTATTTAGAAGATCTGAGTAAAGAGGTAACCCAACTTTTGACAATATTACTATAAAGATTAAATTTATAAAATAAAACTAAAACTTGTAAAACTGAATAAAGACAATTTAGTTTTTAAGAAAAGACTATTATAACTAGTCAGGCTACTAGAAATCTAAAAAGAATAATAGAGAAAAAGGTTACATATCAAAAAACATATAAACTAAAGGTATAATTATACTTATCTTTTTGAACTATCTGAACTAAGAACTTGATAAAACTTGAATTGAATATCAAAGTAGTAAGAATATGTTATAAAGTAAATACTAAAATTGAAATTAACTTTATAAGAACATAGCAATTTAATAATACACTCTGATTGCAAATATTAGTCTCAGTCATAGTGTTACTAAGTTAGCTATAAAAATAGAATATAGAAAATTTGAAAGATTTAATACAAGGTCAAAAGTTCTCTATTTGAGTAAACTACTTTAAAGACTTAGTGATTATAATCTATTTGCACTAGTATTAATTAGAATATCTTGATAAGTATAAGTAGTAGATAGATACAGAAACTAGAACATTTAAATAAAGAATTTACAAGCAGGTTCTAGATATAGCAACTAGTATAAAACCTTTAAATAAACTACTTAAATTAAACAATAACTAAAGTTGTATAAGTAGCTAATTGTATACTCTTTTTATAATTGTCTTCTATAGTTGTAATGCAACTATTAGCTGAATGTACTATTAATAAAATTCTAAATTACAAGTATTTACTTTAATATTTTTTTAAAAAAATAATACTACTATAAATACTAAATATATATATTATTATATTTATTACTTTTTATATATTAACAAACTTATTATAAATTTTGCAAAAAAAGCAATTTATAAATAAAAGTTGTTTTTTTAATTATGTCAGTAAATTTTTATTTTTAAAAAAATATTAAATAAAAGATATAACTTATTAAAAAAGAATTTTAACCTTATATTCTTTTGTTTTATAATTATTTAAAATTTATTAAATAAGTACAATATTAATTTTTTTTTTTTTTTATTAAGGTGACCTCTTTGGTCTTTTAACTTTTATTAATTACTTATCAGTATTGTGGTTTAATGAACCACTACAAAAAAGTGTACAATTGGCTACATATATACCTTTTCTATATTATCTATTTAAGGAATCTGGCTGAAGGTTCTTTACCAATTGCTATACCTAATACCTCTGCTTGGATATTCTACTTTAAACACTCTAAACCTGTAATCTGTGTTAACATTACTGGGTTATCTCAGATGTTCAGATTATCATCTCAATCTTAGAACTAATTTATCCTTAAGGTAAATCCTCAGAGCCTTCTGTACTTATTTTTATAGCTAACCTAGGTATTACTATAGCAAAACCAATACTTGTGGTCAGGGCTAACTATTAAACCACTATGCTCTTATAGAGTTCATACAAACCCCAGCATCTACTTTACAGCATATCCAAAATACTTTAGTATATCCCTGCCAGTTTACCAAACTCCCAATCCAGATTACCTAATAGGATTTATGATTGGTTCATTAGTATATTAGGTCAGTTTGATATTCTTTTTCTCTGGCTCGATCTGGTGGCCTGGTTGTTGATACCTCTTACCTAAAGGTTTTTACCCATCTGACTACTTCAACCTTGATATCTGTTTCATAAGGCTAGCCTTTACAGTAGAGCTGTTAAAGATCTGGCTACCTCTCTACTCGAGTCTTTCCAAATAGGCTTTTTGTTATCTAATTTCAACAGATTTATATTGTTATAGAATGATTTATTATTATTTTATTATTATTATTAGTTATTATTATTTTATTATTATTATTTAGTATTAGTTATTCTATTATTGTATTATTATTATATTACTAGTAGTTGCTAGAACTTTCTAGTTAATTAGTAATCACTTAGTTGCTTAGTTACTTAGTTGCTTAGTTGCTTAGTCACTTAGCTGCTTAGTCGCTTAGTTACTTAGTAATTAGTCACTTAGTAATTATTAGTTATTAGTTGCTAGAACCTTCTGGTCGTTTAGTAATCACTTAGTTGCTTAGTCACTTAGTCATTTAGTCACTTAATCACTTAGTCGCTTGGCTACTTAACTTATAGATATATAAACTCTGCTAAATTTCCCAAGTGCAATTAAGCAACAGATACCTCTTTTCCCTTTAATATTGTAAACACATCTTGGAATTCTTTAGAAATAGAAATCTAAAAATAGCCCTCCTTGTTATTATTTTAATAAACAGCTTTTGACTATAAACTGTATTGATACTCCTTCTCTAGGGTAATTCTTACAGGCAAGGTTTATCTTCTTCTAGTTAAATAAAGTAAAGTTATTAGTATTGCATTACCTTTTCCAAACTGCCTCAGAGAAGAGTATAGTTTCTTAACAATGTCTAACAGAAGCTATACTTACTTCTTGGACATTGCATATACTTGTAAGGGATTCTCTGTGCCATGTTGTTATTATAGTATGAAAATTAAGAAGGCTTTCACCTATAACAATATGATTACAAGGACTTATCTAGTATTTGCACTGCCTAATTGCTAATTTGTATTCCTTTATATAACAACAACCTTGTCTCAAAGGACAATGTCATGTAACCTATTACATGAATATCTCATGACTTACCAGTCATGCTGATGTGACTGCTATTACAGGTATCCTAATTTAATTATTAGTAACAGTTATTATAATATAAATATTACATAGGTGATTATCCAAATTTTTACTGTCGATGTGATTTGAACACCCAATCTACCACTTGAGGGATTGACAACTTGACTACTTTACTAGATCATCACACCTCTCAATATTAATTTTTTTCTTTTTTCTAATTATATAAAATATTTATTATAATTTTTATTGCTTTAGAAAAAGATAAACAAATGGTATTTTCAATTTTAGTAACTTTAGTTTTAGATCAGTTTAAATAGTTAATAATCTTAGTTTCATTAATTTTATTAATTTTAGATTACCTTGCCTTAAATAAACATATTGCTAAAATGTAAAAGAACAGTTTATTATAATTTTATTATAATAGTTTAAGCAAACTATATTACTTATTTAAATATAACTTAGCAAAGTTTTGTTAATATAATCATTAAAAATTATATTTTTAGTTACTTATTTCTATTTTGCAGATTGCTAACTCTTGCAGATAACAATTATAAACATAAGCATTTTTTTACTTTTAAGTACTTCAGATCTGAGATTATTTTAAGATTATTTTATACAATAAATAGCAACATTCTTATAAAGTATAAGATAATCAAAATTGATATATTTATTAGTTTTTTAAACAATTAATTTGAATTAGCTAACAGATAAATATTTTTCTATAAAATGCAATCATAATTATAAGTATTTTATTCAAATTGATTAATAAAATACTATTGTTATAATATTATATATTGCATAGATAATTGTCTAAATTTTTCTTTATTAATAGGTTTTGAACTTACAACCTATTACTTAAAAAGTTAACAACTTATTTATTTTACTAAGTTATCATATTCTCTTAAGATTTTATATAAATTTTTTTTTTAAATATTAATAGTAAGAAGATTTTATATAGTTAAAACAATAAAATAAAATAAAAATTTAATAAAACTTTAATAATTCAAAATCTAATTATAAAACCTATGTTTTAACTTAAAAAAAAGTTTTAGTATAAAAAATTTATATACATTTATTTTATTTTAATCTTTAATTTTACTTAATTTATTTTTAATAAAAATTTTTATAATATAATATTATCTAAAAAAAATTAATTATAATTTATCTTTTTATTAAAAAATTAATTTTTTTATATTATAAAAAAAATTTTAAAACTAAAATAAAAAATCAATATAATAATTTCAAATTTAGATTATACAAGATTTTGAAAGGTTTTAAACATTTTTACATTTATTTTTGTTTTTTAGTTTCGTATTAAATTTTAGCAAATTTTTTTTTTAATTAAAATATCAGTACTTATTTAGATTTATATAGTATATGCTGTATAATAATAAAATAATAACCATAATAAAATAGAACATTTTTAATCAATAATAATACTATATATATAGTAATTTGCTTTTTTTTTTGCGCTATAAATAAATTAAAAACAATCAATTAAAAATAATATTTTGATATTAAAAATTACGCCACAAATCAGCAGCCTGAGCCACTGGTAAATATATTCGTGCGCATGTATATAATTTGTAATATTAATAATACTAGTTCAATTCAAGCTAGTAAGTAAATTAAGACTTAAAATTTTAAAGGCTTGAATGAATTATTCAATTAAAGTTTGTGAAACTATTGCTTGATTTATACAAATTTGGTATATCTGATTTATTAATAATTGATTTTGGTGATCATTGCCAGGGCGCCATTGAACAGATTTCGACGTTTTTTCAGGAGAAAGTTTTCGAACCATATATATTTAAAGAAAACCTGAATTTGTGTTTGTGCTAAGCAAGGAGAAAAGTTAAGTTTGTTCATTGAATTCCATGTATTCCGTTTGTAGCTCAATACAACCGAAAAGGATAGTGTGAGGAACTTGTTTTTATCTATTACTATGGTTCATCATGTAATCATGGTTAATTTTAATAAATAATTAGAATAAAGCCTAAAAGATGTGCAAATTTCATAATCGCATACATTCTTGAATACGTACATGTTTCACAGCACGGCATTCTTGATTATCTAATTTTATTTATTATTATTATTATTTTTATTTAAAGCACATTGTTACATCATCTCGAATTCAAAATGGGAAAATGTAGTTTGAAGAAAACGAAGTGCGAATGATACACTATGAAAAATAGCAAGGTTCAGGAGAATAACAAGATTCAGGACAAGAATATTTGCCGATCTGTAAGAGCATTTATTGAAATTGAAGAATTCAAAGCTTCAAGCTAAAAAATTTAATTTTCAAAAATATAAGAATTAAATTAATTTGCACAAAAGCTACATACTTATATGTATATATTGTATTTATGTGGGAGATCGAACACGAATAAAGTAATACATACTGTTGAGGAAAACTTTATCGATATAGGATTTAAGCTTTCGTAGAAATTGTGCATATATTGATTAACGGAAATACCGTGGATTAATCCAATCTAGATCAACTTTACAAACCTTGTAAAACCTTGTGTGACACTTGTGCGACACTTGTGCTGCGGCGGGAGTATCTAAAAGCTAAATGAATACTATAAAAGTAATATATTCGCCTTTTATTATTCCTTTTTTATATTCATTTGACATCCCTCCATTTATCATTTTTTGTAATCGAATTTCCGAATATCATGGTTTTTTATAGTGGGCGAATTAGATGATTTGGGTGATGCAACGATGCCAAGTTTGACATTCAGGATTGGTGACACATTGTTTTTGTGCCAGAAAAATCAAATCACGTCTTCAGGTCAATGTTCCCCGTCCTTTTCTTCTCCAGTCTTTTATTTTCATCATCATCGCATTCCAACAGCTAAGCGAAAGCGAATTAACAAAAAAAGGTTAGTTTGAATTTTGACGGGGAAAGGCGAAAATGGAGAAATGGGCTGGAAGAGGATCAGGGGAACACGAAACATTTTAAGGATTTTGGATAACAAAAAATCTCGGTGAATTTTGAAATTATTGTTTAAGAGTTATATATGATCTGTGCAAATAAAAAATGAATTATTTTACCGTGTTCGTTAATAACGTTAAGTAATACTGTTATGGACTTGTCGCCCACCGCCGCAGAAACAATTCAACGTCCGTAATAGGTTTTTATATTGTACCTCATTACTTCACATAATACTAAATAATATTCATTAAAAAGAAATTGTACTACACTGAGTGCGTTATTCTACTTTATATAATCACCAAAATATATTGTAACTATATAATCACCTATGATATCATAAAGTACCCAAATGTATTTGAACAATTGGCCAACTTTTTTTGAGTTTTGATCAAAAAGGTGTCGTCCTGTCGAAGGAAAAATTTTTTTTTTTTCTCCACAATTTTTTTTTTTGGTATCTCTGTGTTCTGGCGTAATATTTTTTTTTTTGTTTTGCTTTTATTTCTCTATCTTGTTTCCTGTCATAGATAGATAGATACACTTGTCATTTTTTTTTTTAACCTTTTAATCATTACTGTTGCTAATAGTTATATAAACAAACATAATAGTTAATATTGAACAAAAAAATGACTCAATATAACTCTCCAGTTTATTCGCAAAGCCCTCAACACGCTCAACAATCGTCCCTTTTAAATAACCCAACAATATATCATTTAGAACAAATACAACGTCGGAATGGAAATAATGTGAATAGTATGAATAATATGATAATTCTGGCGAACGATGAGATTTCCGGAACTCCCAATAATTCTTTCAATAGCAGCACACTAAACCCAACTATCTTGAACGCAGCTCAGAATCAATTTTTCGCAGTTGGTCCTGGTCATATAAAGCAAGAGACAGGTTCTATGGATGTTACCGAAGGGGATATTGATCCGCAAGTTGTATGCTCACCAATGACGTCGCCTTCACCCGCTAATTCTGTTGGTTCTCCTATAACCCGCAATTATGACCGTAACTTTATTGATGATGCCAACAACCTATTTGGTCAGTCCTATAAGCCTTCTCATATGGACAGCTTTTCACCGTTTGACGAGTCACCGAGCAATGTTTCTGTTTTTTCTCAAGGTCCTGCTGAAACTAAATTCTTTGATCAAAGTGATCCAAATCAAAATGAGGTCTGTAGCATTAGTGCTCCCACCGGCGTGAGTGCTTTTGAGTTCAGACAACCTCAAAGCAATTTCGTTACTCAGCCTCAGTCATTACCTGCTGGATATGTGAGCGGTGGTGAATGTTTTCCCCAATATACACAAGGTCTACAATATCTTTCTGAAATAGGAGCAGCGGGGTCAGGTGTAAGGCTATACCAACAACATTACATAGATGCTGAAGATTCTGCTGACAGTGCTCAAAAACAGTATGCTTTTTTTTTAAGATGGATTTTTTATTGGTTTTTCATAAATGCTATTACAAACTTATTAACAACATTTCGTTTATTTTTGTTTCAGAGCAATTTTAATCGAAAAGAGGCGTCGTCGTAGAGAATCACATAATGCTGGTAAGCTAAATTCTTTTTATATTTTCACCTTAAGCTTCCCTTTATTTTTACGTTAATCTGGTACTTTCTTATTTTCAGTTGAACGTCGTCGAAGGGACAATATAAATGAAAAGATTCAGGAAATATCCACTCTTATACCAGATATTTTTATTGATTCTTCTAACAAACCAAACAAAGGTGTGATCCTCCGTAAGGCTGTAGAATACATCAAACACCTTCAACAGCTAGTGGGTGAACAACGTGCTCACAATCTAGTGTTGGAAAATACAATAAGCGATATGAAATCTGGGATACCCATCGAAAATAATTCAGAAATGAATGTATCGCCACAAAGTAGCGGTATTGGTGCTTCTCCTCAGGCTTCTTCTTTGGGTAATAATAATAATAATAATAATAATATAACTTCATAATCTTCTGGATCTATATCAGTAAATAATGATCCTTACTATGTGTGAATAAAAGAGATGTGTGTTGGTATTGACAAGATTTAAGATTATGATTTATATTCCTTATTTTTTTATTATCTCTTCATTCTATTCACCAATACTTCATTTATGTGTATTTATCTAATTATTATTTTTTTTTTATTGCCGGTATTTTTTATTTGGCTTATTTTTTTTTTTTTTTTTTGTATTAAAAACATGTTAATAATTGATATATGTCGCTAAAGAATCGCTAGGACAATAACTTAAAGTAGTTAAGCTATGGAGTCAAGAGAACCAAAATTGCTGTGCAGTTGAATGGTTTTTACTAAATGGTTGGGTATTCCGTGAAAAGGTTTTCTTGACCAAATTGTGTTTAAGTTGTATAGTTTAATCCTTTAAATGTTCTGATCGCATTTAACACAATTAACAATGAGGACCTATTCACGGCATTTTTTGTTTATTTTATATATAGTTTTTTTTTTTTTTTTTTTTACCATACTTTACATCCATTGTATATTGAATATGATGACACAATTTTTCTTTATATATTTTTAAAGAACACTTCACTTTTTATATGTACTTATGTTTTTTTTTTTTAACTTTTTTATTTATTCTTTTTCTCATGTGTGTATAGCATGATATTTGAATAATATTTGAATATAAATATATATATATATAAGGTTTTGATTTTTTAATACGCTTTTTTTCTTTTTTTTTTTTTTTTTTTTTGAGGAGGGGAAATCAAAGATTTCTTAAATACTAGATACTATGTACTAGATTTAAATAATAACATTAACCCTATTTACTTTAATAATATTCCTTTTTTTTTTTCTTTTTTTTATATATATATATTGATTTTTTACTCATAGCGTGTATATATGTATATATATGCGTGCGTGCTCTAGAGTCTGTAGGTTTCAGATTATTTACATATCAATCCTGAATAAAGGCTTCAGGTCACGATTTCAGACAAACATCATGATTAATTTAATTTGGAAAAGTTATGCAAAATAACATATGACTTTATAATATTTCAATAGATTTTGAGAATTTATTGGTCATGATAATGTCAGAGTTTTAAAGTAACTCGTGTCCTTTAGCTAATTCTGAAACATAGTATCCAATGATAACCCTGCTGATGCCATTACAAACCCAAGGAATGGCGGGGAAGGTTTTAAAGGTCGACTAAGATACTCAGGATGATATTGTGTACCAACGAAAAATGGGTGACCTAATAAAAATATAAATGTTAAACATTGAATAAAGAAACATTCACGCTTTTATGGAATTGATAAAGTTACCTCTTAATTCCATAATTTCCATTCTCTGCCCAGTCTCATCACGACCTACGAAATGCATTCCTTTTACCTCTAAAGCTGATCTATATTCTGGGTTCACTTCATATCTATGTCTATGACGTTCATCAATGTACTGTGTACCAACAGCCATGAAATTGGAAGCTTCGTAAAGTTTGCCTTAATAAACTTTATAGTTAATACGATTATTCAAGAATATTATTATACACAAAAACATGTTATTCACGTTATTCACGTACGTGTCGTTGACCACTCTTCCGTACCGTCTTGAAATATAGTGGATCGCATGCCTAATCTCATGGTTCCTCCAAGATGAGTAAGAGACACTTCAGGCATATTGATCACAACCTTATGCGTAGCATATGGTTCGAATTCTTCAGAGTTCGCATCTTTGATATTAATTAAAACGACACGTGTTATATAAATAGGGTATATAAAAGTAAGTGTATCAACATTATAATAATTTACCTGAAAACCCGCAAACATTACGTGCAAATTCAATCACTGCTATCTGTAGACCAAGACATATACCTAGAAAGTATAAAAAAAATTCATCCTTGTGTGATATTGATAAAGGTTTGTAGGAAATGTGTTACAATTTATTTATTATCGTACCTAAGTACGGAATCCTTTTTTCTCGCGCCCATTTTGCTGCAGCAATTTTACCCTCCGTTCCCCGATTCCCAAATCCTCCAGGAACTAAAATACCATTAGCAGAAGACAAGATATTCCAAGCTTCGCGATGCTTTTCAGGATTTATCTTTTCACATTTATGTTCTAATTCGGATGCTTCTACCCACTAATGTTTTAGAAAAATGCATGATCAATACAAACAGTCACATAAGTAAGATATTTAAATGATCTTGACCTACCTTTAGTATTAGCTTTCGCTCACATTTTAAACCAGAATGTTCTAATGCCTTAATTACAGAAAGATACGAATCTTGAAGATTAGTATATTTGCCTACTAGTACGATCGTGACAGATTTATTAAGGCGGTCGTGACTATACATAAATTTTAAATTCCTTGATTAAAAACATGTTTAAATTACATTAATGGTATCATAATTTTAATAACAAAACATACTCTTCTGTTAGTTTTGTCCATTCTTTTAATATGCATTCACCCTTGATTAGCTGTTCTGTGGAAATGTGAATTTTATCCAGATCAAGTCTTTTACGAAAGAAACTCAATACACCTTGCTCTTTCAACAAAAGAGGTACATGATAGGTTGAAAGGACATCTCTAACCGAGATAACCTACTCAATTGTGATTAGATAAGTAATACATTGATAATAGAGAAACTATACTAATCTTGATATGCTTACTTGTTCTTTTCCAACATGACAAAACATAGATATCTTTCCACGTACTTCAGGTTCTAATGGCTTACAGCAACGACATGCAATCTGTAAGTGATGTATGATGTTTTAATTGATATTTTATTAAAAAGAACATCCTTAATTATTACAGGCGTTACTAACCAAGTCCGGAGATAAACCCAAAGCCCTCAATTCTCTGATGGTAGTCTGAGTAGGTTTGGTCTTTTGTTCTCCGACTGGTCCGATGATAGGTACCAACGAAACATGCGCCAAAGCAAAATTTTCATGCCCCACTCTAAATTGAAATTGACGCATGGCTTCTATAAATGGTGCGGACTCTATGTCACCAACGGTACCACCAAGCTACAAAAATATCCATTAGACATGTCGTTTTTATGAGCATTTTATGAAATGAATTAAACTAATGTATGAAACATTTTAATTTACTTCGATGATGCAAACATCGGGTTTTTCACCGCTATGATCGACTGATATCATAGCTACACGTTCAATCCATTCTTGAATTGCGTCAGTAATATGCGGAACCTAGCATATAATGAACGATATAAGCGACATCAATCTTTATCGTGTGTTTACATTTCCCGAATCATCATACTTTACCACTTGAACTGTTTTGCCTAAATATTCTCCTTTACGCTATTATATTATAATGGAAACTCGTGACATCAATTCTATCATATCTTCTTAATAATATATTACGATTTTGAATATTATCAAACCTCCTTCTGAATAACTTGTTGATAAATTTTTCCTGTGGTAATATTATTATCTTTGGTAAGTGTTACGTCCAGAAAACGTTCATAGTTTCCTAAATCAAGATCAACTTCTCCACCATCATTTAATACAAAAACCTCCCCTATTAAAGAATATTCGACTATTAAAATACTTTAAAAGTAATCTCATGATATTGAAAACCTTATAATATTATAACAAACCATGTTCGATAGGACTCATAGTCCCTGCATCGATATTCATATAAGGATCTATTTTTATAGCAGTCACTCTTAACCCAAGGGTTTTTAGCAAAACTCCTAAAGAAGAGGCAAATATGCCTTTTCCTATACCCGAAATAACACCACCAGATACTAATATATATTTCATATTATGATAAGGCATTAATTTTTAACCTTTATTTTTTAACTTTGCGGCCCAATTTGTCGTTAAGACAATTGGGAAAGAAAATCGTTTTATGATGTAAAGTAGATTAAATATTTTTTTTTTTTTTTTTGCCAATGACACGCGAGCGCCAGGGGCAGTGAAAAATATCGACTTGATTTGGCAAAAATATTTATCGATATGGTCAAAATATCGATTTATATCGATCTACCAAGATTGACCAATCCGAATGCACGATTTGGTGTAATACAATATAACGTGATCAGTAGGTATCCTTACATCAAGAAAATCCCGAGCTACCAGACAAAAAAAATATGGATCGTAGTATCTCAAAAATTCCTTATACATCTAACATCAAAAATTGTGTCCTGTGAGTAAAATTTCATTCTGAAAACTTTTACTTAGAGGTCGGAAGTTAGTTATCATAGTAAATTTTTGTGTTATTTACGTTTTTTTTACAATTATGTTTTTCGCGTTTGTTTTGTTACACGAGATCTTGTGATTTTATTGGATCCGGACAGGGTCGGAAATTGGAACTTGCGCCAGCATGTAAAATTATACTGGTAAAATTAGTTCTATCGTTATAACAAAAGAACGAAAAGGTCAAATATATTCTTAAATATATATATTTTTCTAAGGGTAATTCTATTTTCACCTATCATGTGACACCAGCCACTATGGCTTGTAAATATCGTAAAAAATCATTTTGCATTTTAGTTATGTGATCGCTATTTAGGTAACCTATATCACGTGATCTACGATCGGGTGCAACATGAAAGTTTTAAAAAAACTCTTCAAAAATTGCAATTCAAAATTTGTAGTTTCACATAGAAATTTCTTGAATATTCATAATACAAATGCATTATCTTCACCAATATACTGAATGCAAACTTCTAATTAAATGTATAAATTTTTTTTTTTTTAGTATTAAAATGATCTTTTGAGTTTTTAATTTTATTTAAACTATTACAAAAAAAGTGTACAATTGGTTACATATCTAACTTTTATATTACTTATTTAAGAAGTTTGCTCAAAGGTTTCTTACTAATTGTTATATTTAACATTCTTGCTTAGGTATTTTACTTTAAACTCTTTGAACCTGTAAACCTGTTAACTTTACTAGGTTATATCTGATATTTAGATCATCATCTCAACCTTAGAACTATTTTATTCTTAAGATAAATTCTCAAAGTTTTTTATACTTATTTTTATAATTGATTTAAATATTGTTATGATAGAACTAACACTTGTGATTAGGATTTAATTATTAAACTGCTATGCATTTATAGAGTTCACTTAGATCTTAGCATCTATTTCATAGCATAATCTTAGTACTTTAGTATATTTCTGTTTTTTCATCTATCTTTTTACTAAACTTTTAATTCAAATAATCTATATAAGATTACAATTAGTCTATTAGTATATTAGATTAACCTAATATTCTTTTTTTCAAGTTTGTTTTAGTAATTTGGTTGATAGTACTTTTAAAATTTTCAATCTAGAGATTCTTGTCCATTTAACTATTATAATCAAATACTATGATCTTGGTATTCATTTTTCTGAACTAATCTTTATAATAAGATTATTGAAGATCTAGCTATTACTCTATTTAGATCTTTCTAAATGGATTTCTTGTTATTTAATTTTAACAGATTTACATGATTACAAGAACTTATCTAGTATTTATATTGCCTGATTGCCAGTTTGCATTTCTTCATATAATTACAGACCTTGTTCCAAAGAACAATATTATATAACTTATATAAATACTTCATAATTTATTAGTTATGCTGATGTAACTATTGTAATAGAATTTATTTTTTTTCTTATATTAGTATATATTTATTTTTAGCTCTATATTATATTTTATAATTTTTCTAATATTTTTACATAG
>CAJVQA010001487.1:0-25412 GCA_910591915.1 Cetraspora pellucida | reverse complement strand
GGCCATAGCGATACCAGGTCAGCTGTAAAAATGGGATACAGAAGATTCTAGAAGGTTTAGTACAAGGTCAAAGGTTCAAAGAAACTGCTTTAAAGACTTAGTGGCTATGGCATATTTTCACTAGCATTGGCCGAGGTTGTTGGTAGGCAGAGGTAGGTGGGTAGATACGGAAACAAAGTAGTTAAATAGGGAACCTACAAGTGAGTTTCAGGTATGGCAGCTAGTGTAGAACCTTCAGGTAAACTACTTAAATTAGACAATGACTAAAGTTGTACGAGTGGCTAGTTGTATACTCTTCCTATGGTTGCCTCCTGTAGTTGTAATGCAACCATTAGTCAAATATACTATTAATAAAATCCTGGGTCGCAAGTACTCATCTTAATATTTAAAAAAAAATAAAAAAAAATTAATTCTAATAATACTCTAGTACTTTACAAATCTAATATTATATTAGTTAATTAATTCTATTTTTGTTTATTATAAACTTTTATATAACTATAATTAAAACCTGATTTGGTATCTTTTTTTTATAAAAAAAAGTTATATATTAATCTTTAAAATTTTTTTTTTTATAATTAGATTATTTAAATATATTGGTAATGTTTTTAATTTTAATCAAATCAATTTTTATTACAGATCATCTTTATGTTTATTGCTTTTTTTATTATTTTAATTTTGATCATTTTTAAGTTATTCTTTCAATTAAATTTTCTTATTGGATCCTAATTAGAATTTATTTATACAATTTATTAATTATCTTTTTAAACAAGTATCTTACAAGTTAAATATAAAAATATTAATATTGTTTATATTAAAAGATATAAAAATGTTAATGCTATTCTAATTTTAAAGACTTATATGTATAATATTTTTATAACCATAATATTTTGTAATATTGATATTATATATAATGTCTGTACTTCATAATTGGATCTTCTTTCAATAATTCTTTTTATCTAAATTTATACTTGTACTTAAACTTTTATACAAAACTTTGTATCTAATTGATGGCTTTAATAAGTCAAAAGACAGAATTGCCTTCAACCTAACTTGAATTATTAATCTTGTCTGTGAAAGGTTTGAGAACTTATTTACTAAGCTATAAGCCCAAACCCAAAAAAATTAAATTAATTTACTATTACTAATTTTTTATTTATATAAGATAACATTATAATGCTGTAACATTATATAATATTAATGAAAAATTATAAATAACAAACATCACCATGACGACCCTATATATCGCAGTCAATCATATTAGGGTTAGTAAATTTTATTTTTTATTTTTTATTATATAAAATTTAAAAAAATTTGTAACTAATTTTAGTTGGTCAATAGTAAACAACAATCACATGCTTAATTTTGATTGGCCAAGCATATAAGGTCGCCATCGCCATAAAATAACGCCCTTTTTTAATAACTATATTTTATAGTTCAATCAGGCGCCACACATTATCACATGATGGCTTTTTACAGCGATAGCAGGGAATACCTCGAATCAAATAAAACATGTAATTTCTAAAACTATTCTTTTTTACAATAAATCTCTAACAATCATCGAGATCGTATTGCTTAAAACTAGAGGATTGTGGTTGAACAGACGTTAATTTTGAAGGTTGTGGCATCACATAGTACACGTGCACAATATGCACACATACAAATAGACGTTGAGTTTGTAATGACATTATCTAACTTTACACATAACTTTACACTTAAGTACTTTATTCAATTACGATTATACGTCGATACAGCAATAATTTCATCATTAAGAAGCAATTCATTAAAAAAAAAAAAAGTCAACATAATGATCATCTATTCGTAACTTGCACTTTGTTAAATTTTAACGCTAATATAAAAGCTAAACAATTGTAATAAACAAATATGCACGATCTTTTCACTCCCTCCCCTGAAATCATGTCTAATGATTCTAACAACGTTTTCAACGCCTCTTTCGGTGTTGAACATTCTCAAATCAACACGAAGCTTCTCGACCCACGATTTTTTTCTGCTCCAACAACCACAGTAGCTCCCACTATGTATTCTGTTGCAAATATGCCGCTAAACCAAACTTTATCTTCCAATCAACCTATGACTGCTTTGCCACATATTGCTCTGGGTTCTAATCAGGAGTATGTCTTCGCTCAGCAAGGTGGAGCGTTAGTTCTCCCAAATGGTACTTTTATGAATCCGCAATATCAAACTGCCACACTCTGGCAGACAATGAATATAACTGAACCTAAGAATATAGCTCTTGTCGGACAGCCTTTATTTCAAAATGAGTTTATCGAAAAAAAGGTACAGAGTTCGAACTGGAGAGAAAATCATTTTGAAGCTCCACGTATTGATTACAATCTAATCATTGAGCGAAGAAACAAACAACGTACTCCTCCTCGTCCAATTATAGAATATCCATTATCACGTTGTCTCCCCTCAATCGAAGAAATACCTGACGCTACCGCGCGTCTTACTGAAACTATTCGTCTTTGGTGGATTGATAATGAAGGAACTGCCCTTGGAGAATTAGAAAAACTTGACCTTCAACCTCAATTAACTTTACAACAGTGGAGATTAATTGCAATGAACGAATATATTGATCTACAACTTTTCTGTAAAATTGATGTTATTATGCATTGGTTAAAAGCTTTCACCATTTATTCTGAAGCTGTATTATCTTTATATCCTCATCGTCGGGAAGAATTCGATTCATATGAACGTCATATTGTTGAAAAGAGTGACTCATATCCCTTTGACCTTGTTTTTCAATACGATCAAGAGAGGAGGATGCGTTTATGCCAAAATCGTCAATTAACATTATTGATGCCTGCACCAGACTTAGAAGATCGATATTTTTATCCCATCGTCGAACATAGAACCGGTTTTATTAGCCTACGTAGAGATAGGTGGGATCAGGTAGCATATGACGAAAGAGGAAAAGAGATTTGCAACAAGTATAATTATGAAAGATGTCATTATCCTTATTGCAAGAGATCTCACGTATGTGCTATCGACAAATGTGGTGGGTTGCATCCAGCAAAATTGTGTCCTGCGAGGAAATCAGCGCCAAATTCGATGTTTGGTTATAAGAAAAATTTTCCGAATAGGATAGGTCCTAACTCTTTTAAGAATAATGGGTTTAGAGGTAAAGGTAAACGCTTCATCAATTCGGCCCAAAATAACTGTCAAAGAGGCCGAGATTTAGAGAAAGCTCCGAAAGAAGCCGTTAAACCCGTATTGAATGCATCAGAGCTTAAATGATTAGTGATTATAGTCGATTAAAAAACCATAAGCTTAGCCGAGTCGATAATTTTTGATACGGTTAGTCGTTTATGATCTCAAAAAATAAAATCTGCCAAAAATAGACTATAATCCGGAAACACCTGCTGGCCACGCTCGTATTTTATGTTGTTTTATTTTACATAAATAAAAAAAAAAAAAACGATAAAACGTCGTTGTATAATGTATAGATACAGACATATCAACGTAACTTAGTTATGGTGATAAAAAAAGTTACGGCAAACAGGTTTATAGTATAAAGCACAATTAAACTATAACTAATGATGTAAATACTGTTGAATTTCTCAAAACCTATATGTGTGGTTTTTAGGTTTTGCATTAGCATTAAACTTGATAGATTACGTATTAGTTTTGAGAGGTTTAATAGTATGTAATTTTTATTTGTAAAATAAGTAAAAATTAAAATAATATATATAATAAACATAATAAGTGGTTGTTTAAAGAGAATAGTATATAATTTTATTTGTAAAATAAGTTTGTAGTTAAAAATTAATAAAATTTTTAGTAATTAAAAACTAATAAAAATTAAAATAATATAATATAGTATGTGAATGGTTTAAAAAATTATATATTTTAATTTTTGATTATAATAGTAATAATAAAAATTTTAATCAAATCAAATTAATTCTTTTTGTTAATATTTCTTTTTTAAAAAAGTAAAAATAAATATACAAAGATAATATAAAAAATAGATAGAAATCATTTTTTAAACTCTTAGAAAAAAGATTCTGTATATAAAAGCACAAATATTTTATTAAAACATCATTTAGTATAAAAATTAATTTAATAAAGTTTTTTACTTGTTTTGTTTTTTTTTAAAAAAGAGGTTTTGTAAATTGTTTCTAAAATTTGACATAAGTTAATTAAAGGATAAAGATGTAAAAAACAAATTTCTCTTTACAAAAAAATAAACTAAAAACAAGATACAAAGTTTAAAAGATTTCTATATCAAAAAAGAAAAAATATAAATAATAAAAAAAATATTAATATAAATAAAAAAAAAGATAAAAAAAAACAAATTAAAAAAGATAAAATTATTATTTAAATAGTTTGATTATATATTTTTTTAAATATTAACGGATAGTTTGATTATATAAAAATATAGAGTAAATAATATTAATAAAAAAAATTTATATAAAAAACAAAATTAAGTTAAACATAACAGTATATAATAATAATAATTTTTTTTTTTGCTTTTGCTAAGGCCAATATCATTGGTAGCTGTCACCTTTATTTATGTTTTAATTAATGTATTACATTAACTTGTACAAGGTAAGTGTGCAACTAGTCACATATGTAACTTTTGGTTACCTATTTTAAGTAGTCTGTTTGCCTAAGAGTTCTACATTAGTTGTCATATCTGTAATCTGCTAGAAGATTATCTATTTAAATACTTTAATTTTTATATTGCATTCAGACAAGTAGCATCTGGTTTTTATATAACTAAGTACTATTTAACTTAATATTTGATCTTCTCTTTTGCATATCTGTCAGACTGTTATATATTTTAAAGTATGTCACTTAACTGTAAGATCTTAAAATGTTTTCTTATTGATTACTTATCTATTCTATGAAAGATTAACAAAACTAGTTTTTATAAAGTTCACCTAAATTTTAACACCTACTTCATAGCATATTCTTAGTATTTTTAGTATATCTCTATTTTGACTTTAAACTTCTAATCCAAATAGTTCAGTAGAATTATAATCTGTCTTTAGTATATTAAGCCAACCTGATATTCTTTTTTTTTAGTTTAATTCTAGTAACCTAATTGATAATATCCTTCATCTTGAAGTTCTTGTCTGTTTAATTTCTTTACATTAGTATCTATTTCCTAGATCTAGTCTTTATAGTAGTACTATCAAATATTTATGTTATTTCTTTACTTAGATCTTTCTAAATAAGTTTTAGTTTTTTTAGTTCTACAGATTTATACAGTTACAAGAACTTATTTTGGGTTTGTAGTGTCTGGTACTGGTTTGTATTCCTTTATGTAACTAAGATTATACAAATATTTCATGATCTGCTAGTTATGCTAATGCAACTATAGTTACAAATATCTTATTCTAACTGATTGACAGAAAAGCTGTTATTATAATATATAAGTATTATATAGGTAATTATTTAAATTTTCACTATCAATAAGTTTTGAACTTATAATCTAATATTTAGAAGATTGACAACTTATTTACTTTACTAAGTTGCTATATTTTTATATTAATAAATTTAAAAAAATAATCAAAAAATAAAAATACAATATAAATAATTAACAAATAATAAAAAAAATATAATTACTTTAGCAAAATAAATAATTTCAAACAAAAAAGTTTTTTTTTGAACTTTGATAATACTGCCAATTAATTTATTAGATTTAAAATTTAATATAATATAATTTAAGATTATATTTACAAGTTTATTACTAGTATTATATATATATTAGCTATTCTAATTTTGTTCTACTAACTTCATTTGATTATCTATATAGCATCTAAGTTTATGTTGTTGCATACTTATATGCAATTATTTTGGTAACTACGTGTAATCAAAGCATATCATTAAACCACTACATTAACAAAAATACTTCTGAAACTTGATACAATATTCTAAATATTAAAGATACTATTTTTTGTAATAATATTTATATATCTTATTTATATGTTTTATTTAGTTTTATTTTTGCTTCTTAATTTAACTATGTCTAGTAATATTTTGTTTCTTATATTTCTTATTTTTTTGTTACTATACTACTTTCAAATTAGTTTTATTTAAATATGCTTGATTTTTATAATCTTTTATTATATAGACTTTTAAAAAAAAATTAAAATTTTTTATTTAAACCAAATTTATTTTATTATTTTTTTTTTTTATTTCCACTGCTTGATCGCTAGTGGTCTGCAGCTGGCAGCTGTTTTATTAGTTCAAATTTCAAGTTCACAGGACCTTCTATCAGGACCCTGTCTACATTTTTTACATTTTAGTTTGTATACATTTACGGTACTATCTATATTCAATTTGTGTTTCTATTACCCCAGAATTTCACTGAGATTGTCCTAATCGGGGATTCCTTTGTTCTATTTTTATCCTCAGCCCTCTAATCATCATGGCCTTCTTATGTCAGGTCCATCGCTGTTTAAGGATCTAGGTACCAAAGATCTTTCTAAGTTCATAAAATGTCATCTGATGTGGTTAATTAACAATTGTGGTCCTAACTCAGTTTTCGTCCCCCATTGAACTTGAACTGGCAATCTTACGATTGGTGACCTGGGAGCGTAACCACTTCGCTACTGACTCGCAGGTTTACAAATTTATTTTTTAAAATATAATAAAAAAATAAAAACAAACTAATTTATTTATAATTTAAACTAACTAAAATAGTTAAAGTCTATTTTATTTTATTTTTTTTATAGTTAAAGTCCCTATCTTGAAAGATGTAATATTTTTATTCAAATATATTAGAAAACAGGTACCTTTAGAGGCTCTCTTACATTGAAGGTTACAACTAGCTACACATGCACTTTTGGTACCTAATTTAAGTAGTTCACTTATACATTGCTATATAAGTTCTACACTAGTTACCATACTTGCAAGCCAACTAGGAGTCTTGCCTATTTAAACCTGCATATACAATTTTCCTTGTATCATGAGAACATCTCAAGGCTATACCTATTCAAGTTTCTGATACTGGTCATTATCCTTAGAACTACTTTATCCTTAATAAGAAACTTACTAGAGTCTTTATATTCTACATATATAGACCTAGTTTTATGCAACATTTATAGTTACCTAACACTTGCAATTACAAAGATTATCTGTTTAACTGCTATATTACACTATTTCTATTCTTATAAAGTTTACTAGAATCTCAGTATTTATCTTTCTAGCATCTTCTTCATTATTCTCTACTAGCTAAAACTCAGAATCATTAGTCTTATTCCAGACTACTAATCCAGATGGTCTGGTATGGTATATTTCTGTATTCTTTTCCTCTAGCAAATCTAGCAACTTGATTGATTATATGCTCCTCTACACATATTTGATGTTCAGTTTTAATCTTCAGTTTTTATGAAGATGTTTCATAGACTTCAACTAGTTCGATGATACTGTTATAAGTTTATGCTGCTTTTTTACTCAGGAATTTCCAAGTAGGTTTTTATCATCTTGGTTCCTTAGTCTTTTATGCCTAATAGTCTTATTATAAATTTGTACTGAAGTCTTATACAATACCAGTTATACATTCCTCTATGTATTTGTAATATTATACTTTACATAGATGCACCAAACTTCCAATGTTAGCAGGACTCGACTTGGTGTATCTGAGTTACAGCTGTATAAAGCCAACTGATCGACAGAAGACAATTACTATAATGCAGATATAATTTTCAAATTTTGTTGTAGGTAGAATTTGAACCTTAGACCTGTTACTTAAAAGATGACAATCTAACTACTACATTAGAATTATTATCCTCTTAGTTAAAGCCTATTTAGATTTGAATATTAGTAATTATATATAAAAAGTTAGTTTAATATTTAATTTATTATAAATAATAGAAATTAATTTTGAAACTAAGAATATGATAACTTAGTAAAATAAAAAAGTTATCAATCTTCTAAGTAATAGAATATAAGTTTAAAACTTATTAATAATAAAAATTTAAATAATTATCTATGCAATACAATTGTATTATAACAATAGTATTCTATTAATTAGTTAAAATAAGTTATTTGTAATTATAATTACATCTACATAACTGGCAGATTATAAGATATTTGTATAATTTTAGTTATATAAAAAAATGTAAATTAGTATCAGATAGTGCAAATTTAAAATAAGTTCTTATAGTTATATAAATTTGTAAAACAGAAAAAATCAAAATCTACTTAGAAAGATCTAAATAAAGTAGAAAATAGATTTTTAATACTACTAATATAAAAGCTAAACTTAAAAAACAAATACTAACATAGAAAAATCAGACAAACAAAAATCTTTAAATAAGAAATACTGTTAACTAGGCTACTAAAATTCAGATTAAAGAAAAAAAATATTAAACCAAACTTAATATACTAAAAATAGTTATAATTCTATTAAGCTATTTGAACTAGAAGTCTAAAAACAAAGCAAAAATATATTAAAATATTAGAAATATATTGTAAAGTTAATATTAGGATCCGAGTAAATTTTACAAAAGCATAGTTTTGTTAATAGTTTACAAAATAGATAGATTAATTAACAGAAAAACATTTTAAGCTTTACAGAAGTTAATATATTATCTGTCAGATATAGTATAAGAATCAGAGTATTTAATTAGATAATTTTTTAACAGATTACAGATATAACTGCTAGTATAAAACTTATAGACAGACTATTTAAATAAATAATCAAAAGCTACATATATAACTAGTTGCATACTTATTTTATACAAATTATATATATATAATTAAAAATATAATACAAGCAATAACAAAAGCAAAAAAAATAATTTAAAACTAATATAATTAAAAAATAAAGTTAAAACAAAGTTAAATAAAATTAGAAAATGAATTAAATTAAAAAAATAAACTGTTAATCTTAAAATATAGTAAAAAATTTAAAATTTGTAATATATATATTAATTAAAATTAGAAAAATACTTTAATTAACCCATAGTGATCATTACCATCTCTATTTTTAGAGTTAGAGTGCAGTTTAAGACAGAAGCAAAAATTAAATATAATAGTCTGAATTTTAGAGTACATAAAGTTTTCGGAAGTTCTAAACATTTTTACTTAGTCTATTTGATCCCCGTTTCTTAGTGTGTTTTTTGAGATATAGCTCCTAAATAATGATTACTATAGTTTATAGTTAGTAATATCTTTAAAATAAAATAAACTTTTAATAACAAGTATTGTAATTATTTTTTTAAAAAATAAATTTTTTTTTTTCTTTGACAGTTTTGGCAAATTCTTTCATGTCTTTATACATTTTTCTAAATAATGTTTTTAATGTTTTTAAGATTACTGGATCTTGACCTCTCCCAGTTTGTACTTTTAAACTTTTTAGAAGTGACTTGTTATACTAACTTTTGCTAGAATTAGAAGGTTTTATCAGGCTTTGTTAAAAACCAGTTATTATTGTAAGTTTATGTAGTATTTATAAATGTTAAACTTTTAGTCTTATATTACATCTTATAACTTCAGTTATTTCAAATCAGGCTTTAACTTATATTCTTCATTATATAACTTCTCAATTACAGATTACTTGCCATTTTTTAAAATAAGTCTGTTTATTGATGTTCTAAGTCTCTAGTTTTATGATGTTGCAGTTTTCTATTTAGAAATATATCTTTATGATTGCTATTATTAGGATTCAAACTAGTAGTTTTGCAATTTGTGACTTTAAATTATAACCACTATGCTATCAATCTAAGAGATTAAAAAATAAATTTAAGATAGTAAAAATAATTTTATTCAATACAAAATTAAAAATACCAAAAATATTTTTATTATATTATATATAGTTTTTTTTTATTTTTTTATTTTTTTTTAGTTAAACTAGCTTTTTTTGGAGCTAAGACTTTTTATTCAATAGTTAGGATATAGGAACTTATAGCCAAGGCCTCAAAGGAGTTTTCTTACATTAAAGAGTACAACTAGTCATATGTACACTTTTGGTATCAAATTAAGTAGTTTGCCAATAGTTCTATACTAGCTGCCATACCTGCAACCCAACTAGAGGTGTTGTTTATTTAAACTTTCTGTACTGCAATCCTTACTATATCACTAGATTATCTCTGCTATATAAGTTAGTCAAAAAGGTTTAGATGCTTACTTGTATCTTTAGGACCCTATATCTTATTTCATGCTATAGTTTTTTTTTAATTTTAAGCAGTTATATTAATATTTTATTAAAATTCTTAAAACTATATACATATATAATTATATAAAATTTTTTAATGTTTAAGTTAAAGTTTAAAACTAGTTTTATTTTTTTTATATTAAATTTGATTAAAACTAGTTTTAATATAAACCAGTTTCCTATCAGTACAAAATATAGTAATACAATGGCTCCAACAAGTCTATGCATCAAATATCCAATCTATTGTCCTGGGAGACTTTAATGCCTCTGATAACATCACTCACTTCTCATCAACTAAATATAAGTTACTTTATTTTCTTCAATACAATGACATATATAATTTGGCTATATACACTAATAATTCAACATCTACTTGGCAAAGCAACAGATATCAGAGTAGCATAAATTATATCTGAGCTAATTAACCTCTCCTTTGATATCTTATCTCCTTCATTACAGATAATTCTGATACTAGTACCCAAAGTGATCATAAAATTTTAAACTTCTGTTGGCTTTTTCCTTATGCATATATAGGTAAACTCAGACATCCTACCAAAACCTATAGAAGAATATTCTTATACAAAAACATAGACAAAGAGAAATGGCAACAATTTGCAGATTAAGTAACCTCAAACCTTAATAATAATAAAACTCTATTTAGTATACAAATCTCAGAATCACTAGAATCTTCCTGGCACAAAATTCAAAACAGTATTATTTTTGCTGCTATACAACATATTCCAAATAAAAAATTCACTATCAGAAACTTTTAAAATATCTTCTCTACAAAAGCATTATCTTTATACCAACATTTTAAAAAATTAGGCAATATTATTAAACAAGTTAAATACTCACTAAAAAACTCTATCCCTATATCATATCAACATAATCACCTTATTAATCAAATAAATACATCTAATTAGCTCAATGTTCCACTTTTACCAACTATTTACAACTTATTGCCAAACTGGCTAGCACTTGCTAAAACTGAATAGAAATCTATCTATCATGTTTGCAATATAGAAAATATCAAAAAAATAAGACAACAAATTAATAATAATATTTTCAAAAAATGCTTCAAACTTCAATCAAACCCAAAATCAATAATTAATAGCATACTTAACTGTTATAAAGACCCAGTCAAATTTGATAACATCAGAACAAACAATGCTATAATTACTGATCCTCAAGACATTAAACAGCATATCCAATAATACTTTGACCAATAAACATCTTTCAGACAAACCAATCAACAAATCTTTAAATCCAATTGGAAAGAAGAATATAATCATAAAATACACATTAATACTGAATAGTACAATAATATTACTAAAGAATTTACTATCACTGAAGTGACTAAAACATTATCTCACTTCTCAAACAACAAGGCCTATAGCCCTTCTAGCATTAGTTATAAAATGCTAAAACTCGCAAACATACTTTTCTTTTAAGCAATCACAGTTCTCTTAAATAGATGTATTAACCTAAACCAAATCCTCAAGCAATAGAAAGAGGATAGAATTTTCCCAATTTCTAAAAAACCTATTTTTAACTGCAACTTAATCAACATCAGACTGATTAGCTTTTTTGAACATACCAAAAAACTATATACAAAACTTCTCACAAACTGTTTAAATCAAGTATTCATTAAATATAAGATCCTCTTACCTTATAATTACATCATTCTGTCAGGCAATAGCATGGCTATACCTATATATATCTTAAATAATATTATCAAAGATGCATTTTTCAACTCCAAATAGCTTTGGCTTATATCTCAAGATATGAGTAAAGCATATGACTCAGTTAATCTGAACCTGTTCAAAAAGACACTAATTCACATTAATATGCCTTCTAAGCTAGTTAATATACTTACTAATTTATTAACAGACTGTCAAAATAAAGTAATCACCAACCTTGGCCTAACCAACCCATATACAGTTAAAAATAGAATAGATCAGGAAGAAACAATAACTCCACTATTCTGATGTATTTATTATAATCCACTTATTCATAAAATTGCATTACAGTATAATAGTTATACATTATCTACAATATAGAAAACTCATCTTTAACTACCTAGATCCCAAAGCCTCCAAGTATCCACATCAGTATTAGCTTACATAGATGATATACTTTGGATAGCAAAAACAAAACAAGAATTAGAACAAATTATCCAAACTGCTTCATCTTTCTATCAAATAGCCAACATCCAGATTAATGCTATCAAATCTGGTTTTATTTCTAACTCATCTATATCTAATATTTAATTTTTTAACTATATCTTAGAATCTATACTTGCTAGCCAACTATTTAAGTTCTTAGGTTGTTGGTTTATACTTAACAACAAACATACTAAACAAATCAAAATTATCTAAAAAGAAACTCTTCAACTTACAAACTTTGCTAGCACAAAAAAAATTACAGATAAACAAATTATCTATATAATCGACACAGTTATTATACTTATATTTGAATATAGATTACACAATATTATTATGCCTTACTCTATATGCAACAATATTCTTGCCAAATACTTAACAATAGCCAAATGCAAATTCCATCTAGTATGCTCAATCTCCAATAATACTATACTTAACCCATACTTGTATAATGTTTATAATATTTGGAACATCCAACTCCAACATCATATTACTAACTTTTTATTATAATTTAACAATTCTAACTTATTAGGAACTTCAATACAAATAAGATTACAACAACTTCAAAACAACCTATAGTCAACTATTAATATATTTCAATACCCCAATCCCATTATTGATAGTCTAAATAAATATACACTAAATTTTAAAATTATTCAATTACTGAAATATTTAAATATATCTATAACAGCTAATTCCAATATTTTATAGCCAAATACTATATCATATAACCTTCAACCAATAGAATCAATTTTATTCCAACACCCTCAATACATTAGTTTTAAAAAACAAATCAGAAACCTTAACATTCTATATCTTGAACAGCTTTGTACAGCTGATAACACCACTTTATTAAAATGGAATCACCTTTCACCATAACTGTTATACCTATCTAAAGGTCAAAAACCATTATAGTTTATTTTTTTGAAAAAAACTGTAATGGCCCATAATAGTTTCAAATTCTTCTTATACACTACCAAAAACTAGGATATAATTCATTTTGTATACAGTTCACAACATATTTCTAAAAAATCTAAATCCTAGTTACTAACATATACTGACAACAAGATTATTATTGGCAAAATCTGCAGATATCTAAAAAACATTAATTAAATATCTATTACATACTGGCAAACAAATATTAACATAAATCATTTTGGTTACTATCCCTTTTTACTAACCCAAAGCCTACCTTGTCCAGGCTGTCATCTAAACTCTAACAGAATTCAAAATTTATGTACAATCAATATATCAGCAATTATCTCTTTCCAATTTTTAGGAAGAGTCAATTCTAACTCATTAAACTTCAATGCCAACTATCTTAACCTTATTTATTTAACAGCTATTAAACATCCATTATCAATTTCTTCTATACCAACAATTTCAATTCTCAACTCCTATGTTTTTGAAATATTCAAAACTAGTGAAGCAGCAAATACACTTGAACAATATTCAATTCTCAATAGCTCTCAACAACAACTTAACTTTTATACTGATGGTTCAGTAATTAATATTAGAACCAACCAATGTACAATAGGCATTGTCTGGGTCCAGGTCAATAACAATAATCAAATCATTCACAAATTCTCTGCTAAAATCAACTTCTGGCTATCATCTTACAAAGCAGAACTGATGGCTATTCTCTTAGCTATTTCAACTATACCTCAAAATGCAATAGTCAATATTTTTACAAATTCCCAATCCATTATCACTAAATATACCAATATCTATAATACAATTGCCAATCTTAACAAACTTTTTAAATTCAATACATGACCTATATGGCATACTTTATTAAATATCATTAAATCATACAATCTTCAAATTAATTTTTATAAAGTTCAAGCTCACACTAATAATAATTTGAACAATCTCACTAACTCCTTTGCTAAGCAACATAATCTTTCTTCTAATTTATATTTAAATTATACTAATATTTACAACTCATATCATATACTATACTGAAACCAACATTTTATAAAGTACTTTACAAGAACATTTATCAAAAATATTTGCAAAGTCTATATTCTGACAATGTGGTTATCTTAAAAACAAAACCAAGAATAGAACTAACTTATTTTGGAAATAGATTGGAGATCCACTTGGCTATACTTTAACCATAACCAAAAACCAACACACAATATAACCAACTTTAAACTTGACCATCTTAAATTCTTTAAAATCAAAATTCTACTAAATAAATTACATGCACACTTCCTATATCATAAAATATATCTACATACTTTCTATAATACAAACTGCTTCTATTACAACTTACTAGACTCTTCAACACATTGGTGGACATGTTCTAATTCAACACTACTTACTAGTATTATTCGAGATACCATCTTCAAACATATTAGTCAAAGCAACTTGGACCTCTTTAAACCTCAGCAAGAAGAACTTATTCAAAAACTTCAAAATCATGAAACTTTTCACCAGATACCATTCAACAATAACTTACTTTATCTTGATATTATTCTTAAAAGACTTACATCCAAATTCCTAATTCAAACAATCCAAAAATTTAACATCCCTTACAAATTAGCATCACAAACAATTATTAAAATACTACTTGAAATTAATGAGCTATGCTACAAACTACTCTAAAAACTATATTGCATAAATTTTGCAAATTAGAAAAAACAACAAAGTTTTAAACCTTCCTTTTTCAAATATCTAACTTAAACTAACTATAATAAACAAACTAAATACAAATGCCAAACATATACATACTTATATATATGTGGACTACCTAACCAAGTTCACTCAAACTCCAATACATGCTCATCTCTAGGTCATATTATTAGAAAAATCAATATATGAACTATTTTCTAGATCAAATACAATATTTCATTTAACCATATTTTAACTATTCAAATCTAGGTAAGTCTTGACTACTCTAGTAGATTTAGGTCACAGATAAATATGTTTGAGCTTTACTCTTGAATATAGTTTTCTTCTTTCTGTACTTAAGCTAGTTATATATAGTTAGCAGTTTAATGGTTAGCCCTAACTGCAAGTGTTGGTCTTAGTCATAGCATTTATATAGAATTATTTTTATACATAATAACCTATTAAGTTACTAACTTTAAAAACTACCAATAAAGATATGAGCAAGGCCTCACCTTAATACCAAAAAAAATATATAAACCAGCTTCAAATACTAGTTTAAGTTTAGCATTACTTGGCCATTCTAATAGTATTTAAGTGCAATTTGCTATACTATTTTAATTAAAGATATACTACTTATCTAATTATTTAAAGTTATATCAAAAAAGTTTTTTCTCTTTAGTAATAAATATATTAATTGCTTTTTAAACTTTTTTTTTAATTTGATTTATTGTTTTTGTTTTTTGTTTTTTTTTTGTTTGTTTATTTTTTTTTTAATATTTTTTTTATATAAGCAGCTTTCTTTATTTTATTTATTATATTAGTTTTTTTTCTATTTTTGCATCTTTTCATATCAGACTTTTTATATTTGATTATAAAAGATATTTTGTACTATTCTTATTACTATATCTATACACTTCTATATTGCCTACTTGTTTAATAGTTATTTAAGTCTTTGTTTTATTTTTAGCATAATAAGCCTTTTTATTAATACTTTTTTATTTATAATTTCTTTTACTTCTGTTTCTCTAAATGATGTTTTATATAATACTTGTAGCAAAATTTCATCTTTTTCTTTTTTTTTAAACCTATTCTATGCTGTTGTTGTTGTTACTTTTTGAATCTGCTTTCTCAAACTTTTTTGCTTATTACAACTTGCTAAGTATATATGGATTTTTTTTCTATTTAATAAATCTGGTATTCTGCTATTATATATACTTTTGGCCTTCTTCTATTTAGTTCTTTAAGTATTAGTAAGCTGTTTATTATTGTTTGAAGTATAGCAGAGGACATTTAATAATTATGCATAGTGATATAAAAGTTGCATTTTTGATGCATTAATAGTTATGGTTTTAATTAATTATTTATTAATTTATCAAAACTGTAATTTTAAAAATTCTTGTTTGTTTATACATATACCTATATTTGTATTTTAGTGTAAAACACAATATGCAATCACACAATATAATAATTATATGCTTCAGACACATAATGCTATACATTAACCTAATATACTTAATTATTATAACTTTTTTTGTACTAAGTTTTTTTAAGATACAGTAAACTTTTTTTGTTCTATTTATTTTTTTTTAAAAAACTTGACTAATTATATAATATATTTTCTGTTTTTAGTTCTAGTATTCTCATTAGATTTATTTTTCTTAAACTGATTTTAATTCTGATATTTGTTATTATTTTGAACAGAAGTTTTGTTAATATATTAATCTTCTTGTTTTGTATTTTAAATAGTACTTAATTTTATTGCATCTAACTTTTTTAGCATAGGTACCTTGATGCAAATTATTAATTCTTCCTAATGATTACTTGTACCAAATTTTCTTTAAACATAATAACACTTTTCTTAATTTTTTATTAAATAAACATACTTTAACTATCTAAGTAAAATTGTTTCTAACAAAATTTTACATATAGCCAGTTTAGTTTTATATTCTTATAGGCATTTACTACTAAGATATAATTAAATTTTGTAATTTTTATTTTTTTACAAAAACTTAAAAGTTTATTAAATAAATCATAGTTTTTACATAAAACAAACTTGTTCAACTCACTTCGACTATCATTTTGATATATTATACACTATAAACAGTTTAATATTAACAATTATATAATAATATTACTTCAAAACTCTTTTGGAAACTATAATCTACTTTTGTAAAAAAAAATTTTTACTTTTTTTGAGGAATTCTGGTTCTCTAGAACACCCCAGATCTGCAGATCTAAATTACTAATCAATATTATTAATCTATTTATATAAATCTTACTTTATTTTATCTATTTTTAAATTTTACCAATTTAGTCTTAACTAAATTATACAACTCTTATTATATAGTAATCACATCAATCATTTAGGTGTCATACTGGGTGTTATCTTAAACATCATACTTTCTTATTTGGCACATTTCTTATTTGTCATACCTTTTAGTCATCACATCTCTTATTTGTCATGCCTCAAATTTGAAAAATTGTTTCAAAAAATGCCTATTTTAACTGACTCTCAGGAATCAAATTTCTATAATATTGATTACTATTATTCTAAATATAAAGACAGGTATGGAGTTGAACTTCAAGAAAATAAATCTTAAGCATTACATGTTCTACTAGTCTCTACTAAACCTGATATCTGTGATAAGAAAAAATAACATTACTATTTTAAAGTTTCTCTTTAACCTGCTATCGCAACCTGTCTTTGTAACAAGTTTCATACAAGCTTCATCTCTAAACACTACAAAATTACTTATCCTACAACAATCAGTCAACCTTCAAATTCAACTCAAGCTCAAATTAGAACTACTATCTTTGCACAAAGTTTCAAATGATCAAATGAACTACCTGCTTCTCTAATTTTTAAATTAACAGACCAAACTCAATCTTTATTCTCTTTTTCTATATATGTTTTTTTTCAAATTTTTAAACAAATCCAGTTTCTACAGCTATAATTGCTTACTTTCAACATTATCATATCTGTTTTCTTTGCAAAGTTAAAAATATTCAATGTGTCTTCACAAATAATCAACATAATTATACACCAGACTACACAGTTGCATGCATTTTTAAAGGCTCTTTAATTTATTGATCTTGTATATTAAAAATTTAAAATATTGAACTAAAATCTTTTTACTTAACTCTATTGAATTCAGATCACAAAAAAATTGTTATTTTTTATAAACTCAGTACTATATTAGCAAAAGACAAAATCCAACTTTATAACTCAATTTTTTCTAAAAAACATAACTCTTAACAATTTACAAAACAACAAAAACAAAAACAGAACTAAATTATTAGAGATATTTCTAATAACCTTGATTGGTTTAAAGAATATCTAATAATTGACAAAATAAAACATCATATTCACTTTGACAACAAACTAGTTTCACAAATTCTTGACTTTATCAAACCACACCTCATTAACATATATTCTGATAAAATTACTAAACAAGCAACTGAAGACAAACTAGCATCCAAGTTTAACTATATGTATTTAGTTAAAACTTTAGCTAAACTCTGTTCTAAGTTTTTAACAGATCTTATATATAAAAATAATTCATCTATAGACAAATCTTTCTCTATTCCATTTGAATTGATTCACTCAACTCTTATTATACTACTTAAGAAATTTACTACCACTCTTTTTATATATCTTAACTATTCAAAAATTTTTGCTTTATACAGTTTTTTTTTTTTATACATAAATTGGCGTTTGCTTTATACAGTTCAATCTTACTTTATACTACTTCTAACAGAACACAAATTGCACTTAATTTAGCTTGTCTATATCTTATTTTTCATGACAAATATAAAACTATTAATGCAAAAAAATTCAATAAAGATCTTAAACTTCATCTTATTTACTTTAGACTTCACTATAATATTAGTAAAGATAGTGTTAACTAACCTTTTTTCAAAATACAAAATGATGATAAATTTAATATTAATATTTTTCTTAATATATCTAAACAACATTTTTTTTAAACATTCCAAATTTCTTTTTTTAACAACTATCTAACAGAATTTAAATCATAGTTTAAAAAATTCTTTGATATCTATAAACATCAATTTATTAAAATTGATAAGCAAAAAACCTTCAACTTCATTAAATATCAAATCATTCTTAAACTCTCCAACACATGTAAAGCTCTTTTACCCTAGCAATTTACTATCAACTCTATTGACTCATTACATGAACATTCTCAACAATGCTTTAAAACAGCACTTTATTATATCTATACCTGTATTGTAACAAATTGTATACTTCCTAAAGATACTAAACATAATGTTAAAAATCTATCTACCTTTTTTTTTAAAGAATCATTTAAACACTTTCTTGCACCTGTTAACTCAGATCTTTCCTCAAGTTCCAAGCTCAAATATCTACATCTAATTCTGAACATCTCTATATTTAGACATGATAATGATTTTTTTGCTACTTTTCAAAAATCTACGCTAATTACTTATTTATGACAACTTGCAGATAAAGCTGAAGAAAAATTCTTAAAAAAAAACAAACTTAACAAAGTAGAAGATTCTGATTATAGTTATAAAAATTACTACTTTTATACATATTTTAATGTATATCTAAAAGTAGCTGCTATTAATAATCAAATTAACAATCTTCATCTTTAACAAGCAATTGATAAAATTGTATCTAAACTAGTCAACACTCATTACTTAGCCAGAGTAATCATCTATTTTTATATTTTTAAATCTCTTGACAAACTATCTATCTTATATATTAGAAAAGCTTACAAAGAATGTTTTTATCTAAAAGCAGAGAAAACTTTGTTTTCAAAATTCAAAGCACAATTTAAAGCTCCTAAAATTAGCACATAACACTGTATAATAAATTTTAATAATGCTAATTTGTTTATTAGTTTGTTTATTGACTTGTGCTTGCCTGCTATTCACTTGTCCACTTTGTGCTTGTCTACTATTCACTTGCCCACTATGCACTTACTCATCTTGTGCTTGTCAACCTTGTGCTTACCAACCTTGTGCTTGCCAACCTTGTGCTTGCTCATCTTGTGCTTGCCAACCTTGTACTTGCCTACTTTGTGCTTGTTCACTCTGTACTTGCCTGCTTTGTGCTTGCCTGTTTTGTGCTTGTCTACATACTTGCACTTGTAGTTTATTAACTTGCACTTGTTCATTAATTTGCTCTTGTTCATTATTATCTTGTGCTTGTAGTTTATTGAATTGCATCTGTTCATCAGCTTATGCTTGTTATTTATTAGCTTATGCTTGTAGTTTATTAGCTTGTGCTTGTCATTCATTAGCTTATACTTGTAGTTTATTGGTTTGTGCTTGAAAAGATAATATGTTTAATATTTTTTCAAGACAATATGAAGTTAATATTTCAATATATCAATTTGGTGTTTTATAGTCTTTATATTTGCAAGAATAACAATTATATTTCATAATACATTTCTAATAAAAGAAGTGCCTATAGTCAAGTAAAATTACTGATTGCAAAAGATTAGAAGAAATTTCACAGCTACATATTTTGCAAATATTAGAGTCATTACATTTTACAGGAATTAAATTATCATTGTTGAAGTACAATTTATAAGCAAATTTTTTCAGTTCATTTATAATTAGTAAAAAAAATGGTTTTACTGTGCATTTATCCAATTGCTTTATAAATATATTAAAAAATATATATATTTAAGAATTAGTAATCAAATAATATAGACTCATAAGTATAAATCTTATTATGAGTTTAATTTTAATTAGTATTATTTTTGTTATTATAGAAAAGTATAACATAAGTATAATTCTTACTATAAGATTAAATTTTGGTTATTATCATTATTGTTACTATAGAAAAGTATAATATCATAATGATTTAAAAATGAAATTATTAGTAAGCCATTAGTGACTATTCAAATTTATAGATTATTCTGAATAATTTTTTTTTATATGTTATATACTTTTAGTAATGACAAAATTACAGAATTTAATGTATTACAAATCGACTATATTATTAAAAATGTAACTGCATAATGATAATGTACATAGTAATTAATTGCTTATATAAATTAGTTATATTAATTTTAAAATATCAAATTTTTAGATTATATATTGATAAGCTAGGCAAAATCTAGAAATGTTATAGCTGTTTTCATAAATTTTGAAAAATTTAGTAAGTTGGTCTGAAATTGACAATATTACATGACTTTTGAAACTTTTTTGAATAGTGATTTTATTTTATTTTTTTTATTTTTTATTTTTATTTTTTAAATATTAAGGTAAGTATTTGTGACCTATGATTTTATTGATAGTACATTCAGCTAATGGTTGCTTTACAACTATAGGGGGCAACATGAAAAGAGTATACAACTAGCCACTTGTACAACTTTAGTTATTGTCTAATTTAAGTAGTTCACTTGAAGGTTCTACACTAGTTGCCATACCTGGAACCTGCTTGTAGGTTCCCTATTTAACCACTCTGTTTTCATATCCACCTACCTACCTACATCTACCAAGATGCCCTGGTCAATACTGGTTCAAATATGCCATGGTCACTAAGTCTTTAAAGCAGTTTACTCATATGAGGAACCTTTGACCTTGTACTAAATCTTTTAGAATCTTCTATATCTCATTCTTACAGCTAACCTGGTATCACTATGACCAAGACCAACACTGGCAGTCAGGGCTTACTATTAAACTGCTATGCCCTTGTAGAGTTTACCCCAACCTTGGTACTGACTTCACAACATATCCTTACTACTTTGGTATTCAATTCAAGTTTCATCAAGTTGCCATTCCAGATAGCCTGGAAAGGTAGGTCGAAACCATACACCTCTGGTTCACATGTTTGCTGGCATGTGCCCTTTTTCTCCAAAACCTGAAAATTCCAGCGGCCTGGTTGGTTCATCTGGTCCCTCCTTAAAGACTAGCACATTTGCCTAGTTTTACAAGTTCTAGCTCTATTTCATAAGTCTAGTCTTTACAGTAGCACTATCGAAGGTTCAGGTTATCTCTCTACTTAGGTCTTCCAAGTGGACTTCTATCTTTCTACCTGGTTTCCTTGATTTACACAGGCTAAGGACTTATCTTGAGTTCACACCACTTAGTACTGGTCTGTGTTCCCTTATATAACATTGTATGAGTGCCTTAGACCTTTCAGTTATGCTGGTATAACACAAGTTACAGATATCCTATCTCAACCAATCACAGAAGACAGTTAGTCATAACACAGAAAGAATTGCAAATTTTCACCATCATTGGGATTTGAACTCTAGACCTGCCACTTGGGGGTTGACAACCTATCCACTTTACTAGATCGCCATATCCTTAGTGATTTTATTTCAGTTAGTTACATATAAGATTTTTAATAAGATTATTTGGCCTGCATTAGCATATAATCTAGCTTGCATTAAATATTATTTGACCTGTATTAAATACTATTCAGCCTGTATTAATATTAATAAGCCAATTTCTAATTAGTAATTGACTCTTTTCTTTAAATATACTACATTAGATTTAAATCTAATAATCCAATCATGAAGGACCTTCATGATTATCACATGATTATGCATTATGAGCAATTTAGAATAATTATTTCTTTAATCAATAGTTATCTTATTTTACTAATACTCTAATATCTATTATTTTCTTTTCTTTAGATATACTATAATGAATTTAAACTACTAATCTAATTGTGAAGATCTTTCACGATCATTATATAATTATGTATTATAGAACTAGTTTTTAATCTACCAATATGAACAAAATTTTAATAATTAGATCAATCTAATTTTATAGATCAAATTAATGTAGATTAAATTTTATTAACTAATTTTATTATATTAAAATTCAAAGTTGAATTTATGTCATATTTTAAACTAATTTTGTTAAAATTTGATAGTTGAATTTTAATAATTATTATTAATGTTACAATTCGACAATTAATACAAATTGTCAAAAAATTTAACATATTTTAATGCATAATTTGACAACTATTACATAACTTAATTAAAATATTTGACTATAATTTGATAACAATAATAATAATAATAACTTGAAATTAAAAAATTTAACTTATTAAATGCCACAATTTGACAACTATTATATAACTTGAATTAAAAAATTTGATATATAATGACTCAAATACTGAAAATTCTATATGTTGAATAGCATTATTTGAATACAAACAATGTTGGATATCTATTATTCACATAATTTATATTTAGCAAATAATTGGTGTGATGACAGATATTAATTAAAGAGCATAAAACTATTAACTCTTTGTTGTTTCTAAATAATGTTTTAAATATCAAGATGATAATTAGATAAATTATAGATGAATGTTGGTGTAAAAATAGTTAAATATTAGTTGAAGAATATAAAACAATTGATTAACTTATGTTGGTTTTTGAATAATATTTTAAATACCATAATAATAGTTAGATTAAATAAATAAATGTCAAATATAAAATTAAGTAAATTATTATTTGGCAAAAAATTACTGATTGCTAATAATAGTGTTATACATCAGTTTGATTTTATATTATAGTTTAGATGTGACAAGTTATTTTTTATATAATCAGTTATTATGATTGACTTTGATGTTATATATAGTTTTTGAAGTCATGTTAATTCGAAATGACATAAATCAATATCAATAAAAATTTTCTTAAAAAAAATATCAATATTAGCATAATTAAATTTAACATGTTATTCTAATCAGTATAAATTTTAAAATAACATATAAATTATGAATTGACATATAACAAGTATATCAAATATAATATAATACTCATCATATTTTGATTCCAGAATATAAATTCATAAACAATATATGTTATTTTTTCAATTAGTCATTTAAGTGATCAGAATTTAAAAATTTTTATAAATATACTTAATTCGAACTGTTTCTTTTTGAAAAACTTTACTTCTTCAAATTTTTTTTAGATTTTTATTTGAAAATTTTATCTTTTTTTTTATTATTGCTAGAACAAAATGTACTCAACAAATATCACAACCTTTTAGATTTGCAACCTAACTATTTACTACTTCTTTGACTTAACAATCTATTACTCCTTTGATTCAACTATAAATACTTCTTTGATCCAACCATCTACTACTTATTCAATCTAACTATCTACTACTATTTCGATCAAACCATTAACCACTTTAATTCAACAATTTACTACTACTTTAATCAGACTATTAATTACTTCGATCTAACAATTCACCATTACTTCAATCAGACCATCCACTACTTCAACCAGACCATCAACCACTTCAACCTAACTATTAACTATTCCTTCAACTCAACCATCTACTATTTTGACCATATCATCTACCATTTCGACCTAACCATTCACTATTTTGACTTAGTTAGCTATTATGATTTTTCTTCAAAGAACTACTGCTTTATCCATTATTCCTACTGTTTGTTTATCTCGTTCACTACTAAGATCCAGAAGTAGTAAAAACAGAAGTAGAAGTGTTGAACAAGTAAAATCTTTATCAAATTATAAATTATTAGATAGAAATAGAAGGCTTGAGAATAGTAAATTTTTATTTATTGTAAAAAAAGAGAACATATTGATTTGTAACTTATTTACTAATTTTTTTTTTTTTTTACTTGAATAGTAATAAATTTATGTTGATTTATAACTAATATTTTATTTACTAATTTTTTCTTTTCTTTTTTGTTTAAATGGTGATGAATTTATATCAATTTATAACTAATATTTTATTTACTAATTCTTTTTTACTAACTAAATATATGTCGATATTTATAATTATTATTTTTCTTTTTTTCTTGAATGACTACCAAATATATATTGGTTTATAACTGATATTTATTATATTTTATTTTTTTCTTTTTGTTACTTTTTTTATTTAAATGGTGACTGAATTTATACTAATTTATAACTAATATTTATTATTATTTTTTTTATTTAAATATGACTAAATTAATAGTGGTTAAATTCATGATGATTTATAATTAATATTTATTTTATTATTTTTTTTATTTAAATAATAGCCAAATTTATACTGATTTATAACTAATATTTATATTTTTTATTTCTTTTTTCTTCGATTTGCAACTATTTTTTTTTTTTAGAAAATCATTTACTGTGGACTGAAATTAATGATTTATGTGAGATCCAAAGAGATCATAACTGTAAAATAATGCATTTAGAGGATACAATTGAAGCATTACAAAACTTCTATTTTATGTTAGCTGATGATATTAGTGCATTGCAGGTTTTAAGCCATCATGCATCAATAACATAAGAGCAAGCCAAGTGGGAAGAAGAAAATAGGACTGAAACTTCATCAGTCATACAAAGAAGGCTTGCTTCTGTAAGAAGTATAGAGGAAACAGCAAGACAGCATGGTTTTGAAAATAATAAAGTTAGAAGAAAGACACTTCAAGTATATATTTAAATTATATTCAATATATTTTTATTTATTTTTTTAAATCAAACCTAATTTTATTAATATTTAACATATATTTATTTTATTTTATTTTTGTT
>CAJVQA010001486.1:0-25413 GCA_910591915.1 Cetraspora pellucida | reverse complement strand
AATTTTAACTACCAAATGTTATAACTTTCATTAACTTTGTATTTACCTTATTATTAATTATCAATCGTGTTTAAGCAGAGCAGAACTTCAGAACTAAATTCTAACAACTCTTTATGTAAATTAAACGAACTATAATTAGTAACAAGTCCAAAAACTTAAATGCATTTGCATTCGAATCAAAAAAAAATGAAGGTTTAGCATACAATAAATTTACCATGTTTTCGTATTAGAATAAATGATATGTTTCAACCCCTTTCATTGCATCTTTAACGAAATCATCTCTGAATGGACTTCCAATTAAATTGAAGGTGAAAAATCGGCCAGTGCTGGCATCTACACCAGACAAACAAACGGAAGGCCTCTAAAAAAAAAAATGTCAAGCATGTGGTTAAATCTAACAAGCCTTTCTAATAAGCTTTTCTAATCATATAAAATTAACAACGTTGGATTTGGGAAACAACAGAAGGAATGCTGCACAGAGCAAATGCTGCACAAAGCTAAAAAGACATTTTTAAATAATTGTAGTCAAATAACCTTTAAGGGCTTTTATGTAAAAAGTTATATTTTGGCTATACTTAGCTCAAATGAAAAAAGAAGGTTTTGTACATCTATTTATACTGTTTAAGCCACTCGCAAATAATAACGCATATAGTGTAACCAGTGTAACCATAATTGAATCATGACAATAATCTTGCAATATGTAAAAACCGTTAATTACTGTGCCACTCGGGGCTGTTATAACATAATCTTGCAATAAAATGATTATTTGCTGTTTGCTATTGTGGCACACGGGGCCGTTATACGTTCCATAATTTTGCTGTTGACCGTTAGCTACTGCGCCATATGGGGCCATTATAATATGATCTTGTGAAAAATTGTTAACCGTTAGTTACTGCGCCACGTGGGGCCATTAATCCAATTATTTGATAATAAAGTAAGGGATTTCTAGAAGGTTCCAAATACCTGGGTATGAGAGGGGGGGCTATATTTATGTAATAAGTGTTAGCTCCCTAAGAAATCTATTAATAAAATAAATATTAACCTATTAAATAGGCGATTAAAACTAATAAAATAATCTATAAACTATGTAAAAATATTAGAAAAATTATAAAATATAATATAGAGCTAAAAATAAATATATACTAATATAGAAAAAAAAAATTCTATTACAATACCAACTATTGTTATCACTTTTATCTTTTATTTACATAATTCTATTAACTTATTACAGTATAGTAATCAGTTAAACAAACTCAACATTACATAGTACATTATAAATTCTAACTGACTAAATATTTGCTAATTTAATAAGTTTTAATACATAAACTTTCAAATCATAAACTTATAATTTTTTAGCTATGACTAAGCCAATAAATTCTACTAACTAATTTTTTACCACATATAACAATACAAGTCAACCAATATTGTAACTTCAATACTATAGAATTAATTCTAGTTAACTTTCAAAAATCAATTTTAAACATTTAATAAAGTATAATATTTAGTTATATTTTAAATAAAAACATAAAATTTTTATTAATAATAATGATATTTATTAACATTTATTATACACATTTGTAAAACAAATTATTTTCAAACACAAAAATTTATAACTTTTTATTTAATATATGACAATTTATTTTTATAGCTTTGTTAAATTTTATTTGTTTATAAATACAACATTATATATAATAATAATAATAATAATAATAATAATAATAAAATCAAGATACTTAGTTTCAGAAATTAATTCTTCTACTTAGTTTTGAAAATTAATACTCCTACTTGTCCCAACTATCGTGTAGAGATGAATCTCATGGTTGGGTCACCTAAAAATAAAAAAAAAACTGATCAACAATAGTTATTAAATTAAAAAAAAAATACATAAAAACAAAAATACAAATACTTAGAACTAACAACTAAAAAACTATAAAATAAAATAAAATTTTAAGTATAGTAATTTTAATTAAAAAAAAACAAAAAGAAAGATATGAATACTCAAAACCAGGTAAAAAAACAAATCCTAAAATCTAAAAAGTAATAAGAAATAAAAAAAAATATTTAAAATAATGGTTTAAATTAAACAAAAAAATAAAAAGAAAGATACAGAAACACTAAGAACCAATGACCTATCTAAAAAAAACAAAATCAGTTTAAAAACAAGAAATGTTGTAAAAAGATGATAAAAGATAATAAAAAATAATAAAAAATAATAGATACTGTATTATCAGATATTATATCAAATAACCCATCTACATTCTTCTGGAATAGTTTTATATAGTAAATAAATTAGTAATTTCAACCTACAAAAAATAAAAGGAAATACATTAATAGAATTCAACATTATTAAGCAAGCAAGAAAACTACAACCTTTGCAGTCTGTAACTGATCCTGTAACTATCCATTTAGTTCAATTTTATTTTAAAAAATGTTAACATCATGATAATTTTTAAAATTAAAGAATTAATATGATTCATTAAAGTATGACTTTCCTTAATCTATATGGAATTACTATACTATGAAAAGCAGGTACAATGAATATTCTGATCATAAGGTAGACAGCATTTCATTGTTTATTGTAGTTGTGAAGGGTTCCATTTTCTTATAGCAGACATTCCAACTGTAAGATGACAGCATTCCATTGTCATCATAACTATAAGAGCTTCTTCTGCTAATCACTTATGCATAGAATAATTATAAAAAATCAAATAAAGTACTTTTCATAAAAATATTTTTCAGTTAACTGACAGTTTTCTTCAATTCTTTCAAACCATCTCTCATGAGATTATCAAGATCCATTTGTAGTTTGTAGTAGATACCAAAATGAAAAAGAAAGTATTTATAAATATATACATGTTCATAACTTCGCAATTTTGATCGTATGACCAGCCGTGTCTGGTTAGGGATACTTTTTTGATGTATTCAAGATTAGTGATTTATAAACATATCAATAATATAATTTATACAATATGTAGATCAATATGTAATCCTCCAATTTGGAAATTGATTATGAAATAATGATGTCAACTGGATCCAATAAAATGAAATTTGAGAAACACATAAAAAAATTATTTTATAATACTTGAACAGTCCGCTAGTAGATGTTATGATTATAATCCAACACCATTTTTATTATAATAAAAATGGTGTTGGATTATAATCATAACATCTACTAGCGGACTGTTCAAGTATTGTAAAATAATTTTTTTATGTGTTTCACACTGTGTGTAAAATCAATCGTGTAACATCAACGTTTCTCGTAGGACACAAATTTTAATGTTAGGAATTTTTGAGATACTATGACCCATATTTTTCTTGACATAAGGATACCCATCAAACATTACGATTATGCTAAATGAAATTTGAATGTATATCTTCTCTTACATCAGATTCCCAATCAACCTGGTGGTTAGTTGTAAACCTTTGTACATTTTATCTAAAGATTGTCAAGTAAGAACAGAATGGATTATATTACAATATGGTCTTGTTTATTGTCTTTTTCATGAGTTCTAAATTTATCAACGTTAAAAAGGGCGGAATACTCACTAGATATTTTGCTCAACGTTTTCTCATGCATTACAGTATCTATGATCAAAGGTTGATCTGATACAGGCAGATTACTGCGAAATAATTATTTGCCACCTTTAGTTTTGAATTTTTATTAAATGAAGCATCCGGTCTATTCAAAGATCTACCTCTGAAAGGGAACGATATGGAAAATTTATATTATCTTTCTGGTGGTCCTTATCAAATTAATCGACCTTGGATTTAAATTAAATAATGATATTGTTTTCTACCTCTTGAGCATCGGTTAAAGAAATTGACAAAATTTTAGAAGAATCGTTTAGAGAAATCACAAAACCTGGTGAAAACTTTTTAAATAGGAATTTAATCCTCGTATTGTAACTGATGTATTCGAATAGGTTTTACCAAGATTTTTTTTTTTTTTTGAATTCTTTGATATAAAAAATATACAAGTGAACCTCGATATAAGAAAGGTGACCAGGTTCATAGTAAAAATTTTACCGAACTTTCTTATATCAAGAGTTTATTAATAACTTTCTTATATCAAGTGGATTTTACTATAGACAGGTTTTGGCTTCACTTTCTTATATCAAGAGTTTAATTAGTCTTTCTTATATCAAGAGTCGCTTGTATATATATTTGTTATTTATTTAAAGAATTTTAACTTCTAATAAAAACGAAATAGTCTTTTTTTTTAGTCTATTTTCGTGACATGTATAGTCGAAGTGCGGATCATGTTACATGTGCTTCAGTCGTAACATAGAACAGTGACATCAACTTTCTCTCTCTGTGATGAACCTTCCTGTACTGTCTTTTGATTATTTACTATTATGTGTTAAAAAAAACCTGAGCCTCTAACACGATAAGATTTTTTTAGCATGTAACGATAATAAATGTCAGTCAAAAAAGAAATATTTTTTACTGTCAGGTGCCAAAGAGTAATGATTGGACCCGAGTGGTGCTATTTGGGTTACCCTTGAGGTGGAAGTACATACGTACTTATGTATATAAAAGTTAGAGAAAATATGGCTGCATAGCCACACAAAGGATATCCAGAAAATGTATACCATGTTAGTACGCCATAATGCCATAGTGGCTAGATAAGATTCTCCAAGGACCCAGATCAGAATGCATCGTACTTGTTGATAGTAATGTTATCGTTTTTACAGTGCGTAAAAATACATATATACATTTCTTGGTAAAAATGCAAAACTTGTTGCAGATGATCGTGAAAGCTCAAATTTCTCACAATAATGATTCCGAGTAAATTAAACATTACAAAAAAAAAAAAAAAAAAAAAAAAAAAGATTTTTAAAGAAACGATTCTTAACAAAATTGTTCTCAAATAGAATAGTTCAAATTGGACAAAAGATGGGGTTCAGCTTTCATTACGTAGTACCCAATGAAACCGTGAAAAAGCACTAACTAATACAAATTATAAAATACAATAAAAAATATACAGTAATATAGTTAGAATTCATCTTTATATCTTTTATCATATTACTAGTGAAGTCATATGACTGAGGTTTTATGACCTCACTAATTGCACTTAGTAATATGACCTGTTATGAGTTTTCAATCTTCCTCAGTAAATTTTCACTTTCACGTGACTGCGTTTAAAAATCTTTAAATTTGTTTAAGTTAGGGTTAGCGTTTATAATATGGCTAGGCTTTAGAGAAGTAATAGTAAAATCATTCGAGAAATTTTTTTGTTAGAGCTCAAAAGGTGGTTTCTTATGCAAGTTTTTTGAGGAATAAGCGATTTTTGAAAAGCGAACGTTTTGTTTTGATCTTCCTGATCGTGTAATGTTACATTAAACCGAAACACGCTATTGGATGATAATCACGTGAAAGTGAAAATTTGACGGCGATCCTGGGTAGTTGAGTTTCAATACTTTGCTTAAGAGCTGAGGAGTGGATTTTAATCTTTAAAGTTCGACAAAACGTTTTATTTATGGTGGTAATTACGAAATCCACAGAATCAGCACCAAACCTTATAGCTTTTTACTACTGAGAATTGGAACTGCAATAATATAGTAGAGTATTATCATATGAAATCTAAACAGAAAGAAAGAAAAGATTCTAGATTACATTAAAAAAGATATTCAAAAGGTAGATGATTTAGTTTCTGAGTTTGATGAGACGTGTAGAAGAAAAGCTAGAGAAATTCTGGACAATTGGAAAGTATGAGCGCTTTTTGCAAAGAAGCTAGCTGAACGAGTTAAATGCTTAGTCCAACAGTAATGAACTCTTCGTTCGACACTTAGTGCAAGCTGGGACTCTTCGTCTCCAGTGATGAACTCTTCGTTCGATGCTTAGTGCAAGCTGGGACTCTTCGTCTAGAGGATAGCTTTTAACTCGATGCTTTTTTTTGCTCTATACTGTTAGTAGAAAACTCTTTTCTAACTAACTCTATATATTTTTTTTAAGGAATGGAGTTCGCCAAAAAACGAACAATTTAACCAGAAGTTCTGCAACACAGAATATTAGAAATCACTCTCAAGATGGAAACAGTGAAGAAGTTGTGATTCTTGAAGTAAGATAACGAACATTGTTTTAAGTACAATAGGTCATTAATATGTTTGGTGCTTAGAACAAAGTGATCATTGATGAAAATGTACAAGAGCAATCTGAAACATCATCTATCAAAGAAGCTGAGGTATATTAAATGTGAGATGTCATTAGAAAATATTTCTTTTCAGTTTTATTTACTATAAGTATTTAAAATAATTTACGATTTAAATGATCTATTCAAGCTCATAAATGTTTTACTATTCAATTTCATTTTATTCGCTCGGCGGATACAAAAGAAATGCCACACATACAACCAAGTTGCAATAAATATAGAATTAAACACTTCAAACTTAGTTTATTGAATGGATTTATTATGAGTCGAGAAAAAGATCAAAAACTATAAAATGATTAAAACGTGTTATGGAAAGATACCCGAGTCAATTAAGAAAGGACTGTGATACGTTCACAATTGTAAGTTCTGAGATCTTTTCATATCGTCAACCTTTATATTACTTATCCATCCTCCATTGCTATGTCCGGGATAGTGATGCAGAAGAATCGTCCCAATGAATTTTTTGATACGAAAAGTTACGGCGTATCGTAACTTTTTATTAAGCTACAAATAAGCATAACTATAATTTGCCGTATCTCAAAAATTCATTGGGACTTCATTGGGACGATTCTTTTGCATCACTAGTCCGGGACACATAACTGATGCTATACTTCATTACGATGTGCACATGCTCTGTAATCCAAATTATTTATACTACATAGCAATTAGTTGAAGTAGATTTTTATTTATGCGACACTTAAATATAATTTTTATACTCAACGACTAATTAACACGAGTAAATTGTGAATATTCATGAGGTTGAATAGCTTATTTAAATACTTAGACTAACAATTATTCCGTGCTAAATTAATGCGAATGATAAAATTAAGTAGTAAATATTCATGAATGTGAATACTTAGATTAATATGTTCTTTATGCTCATGCACTAATCAATGCGAATAAAATGGTAAATATTGAAATTGGATAGCTTAATACTCATCATATTCACAATCTATGAATAGTAATAAAATTATTTTGAATATTTAGATTAAATATATGTTCTTATACTCATTCACTAAATTATCGCGAATACAATAAACTATACATGGACTTGAGTATCTTATTTTGAAGGTTTAGGTTTGTAAATGTTCTTTATGCTCATACACCAAATTAATGCAAATAAAACGAATTATACGTATGTAAATATTTATGAACGTGATACCTTAATTAAATACTAAGATTAATATAAATATACAGTATATTTATAATCGCATATTAAATATAAATATGTAATAAATCTTCATGTAGCAATTCTGTCAGCGGATGGCCCGTGAGTTGACCCACGGGTTGACCACCTGGGTGGTCATGTTCCTTAATCACAGCTCTTTGTAGTGAAACCTTGTTTAAAATGAATAATGTATGAAAGAAATTGTCTAGATTGAACCGATTGAACGGTTGATCTACAAATCACAAACTTTACGGATCGCACAAAATCTGACGGGTCACATCTCTAGCTGTCCCTGTCCCGAATGCCCAACCTTAGTTTAAATTTGATTGGCTCCTATTAATTTGAAGCCATGCATATCTCAGACCACGATTCACATGAATCAATGTTTGAAAGTATGACATCCGAATTCGAAGCGAAATATCAAGATACGATTGATACCAATGAGCCTAGTGAGCTAACAAATACTGAAGAGCTTCCCATTCCACCGGATACTGAAGATCACTACACTGACCAAAAGGTCAAATGGCGTAAACAGGACGATGAGCCTGTTTTGTATAGAGATAAGTATATTGCTGTTACAACTACTTACTTATATATTTTTAATTACTACATGCCGGATGGGAAGGACAAGGCTATCGCTTATACTAGTATAAAAAATATACAAACTGATAAAGAGGCAAATGTCTCTGACTGGGCCTATCAAAAATGGTAAATGTTTTTTTTTTTTTATTTGTTTTTATTATTTATTTATTATTATTACACGTCACTCTGGTTATAACATCAAAGTAAAATCTTTTCTATATCGAAATTTTTTTAAAAATTTTAATATAACTCACTATATCGACATTTTTGAATTTTTTTACTAATAAAACAAAAAAGTCGATATATAGAGTAATGTGATTATTATTATTGTTGATTGTATCTCTTATACTCACGATTTATTACTTTTTAAAGGGGAGCTGGGTCAATAGATCTTTGGGTATGAAAACTTTAATTCATTTTATATGCTGCACTCATTTTGATTGTTCCATTCATTAGTTGAATTTATTTATTAAATAGTGGGCTAAAGATTTTGGAAGATGGAAAGGTCATGATTTGTGTGCGATTGTTACTGTTGACCGTGGTATGGTCAAACGAAAAGGATTTACCATAGAAAATATTAAAGGCTTTCATATTCTCAAAGAAGCTTGGAAAAAGGCGAATGGACTACCTTACGAAGATGATGGATAAATGTGTAAAATTAGCAATCAACGATATCATATTACTTCACTACATATTGTATACTTTGCATTGTATTAGAACATTATGTATATTTATTTTAACACTTAAAATGGTAGGGCTCAAGTCAAAGTAACATTTATAGTTTCCAAAGGGTGTAAGGTGTTTATTAGATTTCCTTTGATTTAATTATCCATAATAAGAACACGTATTTAATAAATTTTATTAATTCAACTTCAACTTAGCTAAGAATGTCGAATATGATTTTAGTGATAGTGCAAAGAGTGACTAGTAGATATTAATTTTCTGGTCTCAATTATAGATAACCGAAAGCTCATCTAGATAATACGTATGATACCGAATAGAAGCAACCAAAATGTTACAAAAAAATGGAAATTTTTTCGAGTCAAAGTGAAGGAGTTGCTTTTATTCGAGTACAATTTTATTGGTAGAACATAATAACCGTAGTCAAATTTTTGGCTTCAAATCTGAGGATTGCTTTTAATCGGTAATATACGGTAATTATACAACGCAATTGAAATTATTTAAGGCTAAGCAAAAGTTATATGTGAAATGCATTCTACTTTTATACCAATTACTACTGTATTACACATAAGTTATATCCAATATAATTTAAAGAAATGCTTTATGTTTCATATTTGGAAATATTTTTTCTTTTTTAATTTTTCTATAACTTCTCCAATACAAGGCAATTGACTATAAAATTGCTTTTTATATACAAAACTCCCATATTCTATGCCAGGTTTTGTCGATCATTTGGTATATTGATCGGGTACGTGTCATTTCACCGACAAGGTTTTTTTTAAAGTTGCACTAACATTAACTCTAATTCCAACTGACCTAACGAGAATGACCAGAATTACTTTGTCGGTGAGATGACTGTCGGTGAAATAAACTTGTCGGCGAATTGACTGTCGGTGAAATAGGCTGTCGTTGAAGTGATTGTCGGCGAAATAAGCACCACTCATATTGATCGACATCGGCCTGGATTAAAAAGATTTCGAAGATTATGTTAGGTTTGAGTGAAGTCTGAGCGAAAGAAATTTTTTTCATTAGAGCACAAAAAGTAGTTTCATAGGCAAAATTGGGCTTTCTGGTCAATGACAAATGAGTGACGTCAAAGTAAATCAGAATTCGGACTTTCAAGTTAAATTATTTGGGTTCAGCCCTGATGGAGACACATATAATACGTGATTAAATTTATTTACGTATCATATATGTTTCTGATCAGGACTGAGTCTAGTACTAAATAATAAACTTGAAAACCCGAAGTTTTCCTTTGGCGTCGCCAATATATGATAAAGATCGGTGTTTACGTCAGAAACATCGAATAACCAAGTGGAGACGTACTGCGAAGCGGTGCTCGCTTCATGTTATATCCCAACATAATCGATAACAAGTACTTATTTTTAAGCTGAAGTTGTGAATTAGCACCGCCTATTCAGCTCCAATCTGTATACTCAAAGAATGAGTTCAATTCAACTAAAATACGATCTGATCAAAAGTTCGCACTTCTAAGTAGTGCCAGTGTCCATTGAGAATAGCATATCATTAGACAGGCTGATGTTTGCATGCTTGCCTCGATCTCTGCTTCACTCTTTCGACTTGCAGTTTTGTTTTTCAAGTACTCTTTCATTAAATTGGGCATTCAGTATTGAGTTATGAGCTTATCTCTTGCTTAAAAATCTAAAAAACGGGAAAAGATAATCACTTTTTTTCAGCTAAGGATGAACTCTTTCTAATTTACGATCAGCGTTATGTTCCTCGATAAATTTACTCATTTTTGGAATGACGCTTCTTTGTTAAAGATTATTAAACATTATGCTCATTATAATAAAAAACTTTTCAATTAGTATTAAATTCACCTTTGAACTTATAAATGTTAGGCTACACTGACCAACAATCCGTCTTTCTTCATTTTGAAAAGTCTCTCTTTTTCAGTTGCTTATTTATACTTAATAACGTTATATATTTTCAGTAATGTCTTCAATGTTATATGAGCTAATGATTAACGATTATATCTCATTTTACAAGAGAGACATGCTTTACGTACAAATTTTTGTTTGTCAAACTTTCTTTGTAAGCGTTCTCGATTGAATTTGGTGTATAAATTTAACTTTGCAAGTAGGTGTTACGTTTACAGATTGTGTAAAATGTAAAGTTGAATCAACTGATTCAATTGATCTTGATTGTACGTAAAGCCAACAAGCCAATCATCATCGATGAATTTTGATATTTATACGGTTTTTTTTTTTCCTTTAACGATAACCAGCATTTCTTGTTTAAAATGACCCAGGAGACGAATCACCAACAGAATAGTCAGCCAAATCGTACTCAGCCTCCTCCTCAGTTAGTCTCTCTTCTCCATGGCAAGCTTAACACTTTAATAGGCAAATCATCTGGTTATATCGAAAATCTACCCGAAGATGTAAAACGTCGCATCCATGGTTTAAATTGCTACCAATCTGAACACGCAAAATTGGAAGCAAAATTTCAGGAAGAGATCCTCGCATTAGAAAAGAAATATTTAAAACTCTATCAACCTTATTATGAAAAGCGTTCGAAGGTTGTTCGTGGTGAGTGCGAACCAACCGAAGAAGAGATTGCAACTGGCGCGTCGCTTTTTGAACTCGAAAAGTCTGAAAGAGAAAAGCAAGAAGGAGATCCAGCTATTGAAAAAAATAAAGATGTACAAGGGGATCCAACTACTGAAAACAATAAAGAAGTAAAAGGAACTATTGAAGACGCCTGCAAGGGTATCCCTGAATTTTGGCTTACGGCCATGAAAAATCTAGTGACAATTTCAGAAAACATTACTGAACGCGACGAAGAGGCATTAAAACATCTAATTGATATTCGCATCTCATATCTTGAAAATCCTGGCTTTCAGCTTGAGTTTGAATTTGAGGAAAACAAATTTTTCTCTAACACTCTTTTGGTAAAAACATATTACTATCAAGATGAACCTGGGTATGGTGGTGATTATGTGTATGATCATGCTGAAGGCACAAAAATTGACTGGAAAGAAGGCATGGATCTGACTATCACAGTGGAAACGAAAAGGCAAAAACATAAAGGCATTTATGCATTAGAATAACCATTATTATTGTTTTTTTCTTTTTGCATGCACATATATATAGTTTACAATTAGTTTTGTATTTATAGGTACCAACAAAACTCGTGTGGTAAGGACTACTGTACCTGCCGCATCATTCTTTCAGTTTTTCAATCCGCCTCCGCCAGATTGCGAAGAAGACGACGACGACTTGGATTCACGTCTTGAATTGGATTATCAAATTGGTGAAGATATAAAAGAAAAGCTTATTCCTCGCGCCATTGATTGGTATACTGGTAAGGCATTAGAGTATGAAGAATATGACGATGATTATGGTGACGAGGATTTCATATATGATGAGGATGATGACGATGACGAAGAAATTGACGACGAAGACGACGACGGTGACGATGAAGGAGTAAGTAAATGTCTTAGGACATCTCTAACAATCTTGTAAAGTTTTTTTTATTTTGTTCTACCAAACGTTCGTGGTGACATTTAGTAAGTATCTGAAAATACCTCAATTCGAAGGACGCTTAGTTGAAAATAGGTTAAAACCACGAACAAATTAGGGCTGCTTTGGGAGATCTTTTTATTATTATTCCGGAAAATATTTAAATTTTAGATTATTCTATGGTTTCATTATGTATTTATATTATTTTAATGGTTAGCTTAGAATAGTTAGCATAACATGAATATTATTAATAAGGTCATTACGAACTGTAAAGTTATTTTCCTATCACTTTACACTATTATTATACCGTTACTTTAGCTTATTTCTTAACGTTTACTATCCTTTTTATTTTCATTTTACATAAATTGACATGTATCTTATTATTTAATCCATAATATTTGTTTCTCTACTTTCAACTATTACAGGCCGGCGGAAGGAATGGGGAGGTGGGTAAATATTATGTCTAATTATTTATCTTGTTAATTTGTGATGAGATTGATTTCACATACTTATGCAAATTCTTGGTTATTAGAGCGACCAGAATGCAAGCAGCAATAAAATAAACTGGCACGATAAATGATTTATTGGTTGTAAAAAAAATTCTTTTCTTTCGCACTACCTTTTTTACAAATCATGATTTTACATCCAATGTTTCATTACTAAATAAAATTCGTTTTATTTGTTCAAAATTGCGAAGAAATGGTCAATATAGTACGAATAGAACCCATAATATAAATAACTTGCTTAGTTACTAGTAACCAACTAAATGAAATAATTTTTCTTTTTTAAAAATTCCTGAGTAATAAATGTAATCTTTAGTGAGATTTACAAAAACATTAAAAAAAAGAAATGCAAAGTTCGACACAAATTTCGCAGCAAATTATAAAAAGTGATAATTGCGGATGAATTCACACTGTAAGAAAATATTAATGTATTTTGTACATACCATGCATTTTTTTTTTCATTTTACACCCAGCAATTTGATCTGCATACAAAATAAATGACAAAATTAGAAATTACATAAATAGCATTTGAAGACAATTTAATTAACAGTACCGTGAACACAAGAGTAGCGTTCTTTGGTATAACTATAGTTAATCAAGGAGCTTAATTAACCGCAATTATTATATACTTTTAAGAGTCAACATGGTTAACTAATGAACTTACCTGGCGGACTTCCAGCACTGCCATAAGCTTGTTGTGGTGGAATTGTTAGTTTGCGTTCGCCACCAATTCGCATACCAGAAATTCCAATTTCCCAACCTAACCAATAATTTTAGATAATACAACATTATCAAATTGTTTAAGGGAAATCAATGAAAAAAATATTAATAGGATAAATACCTTTAATGACTTCTCCTTTACCCAAAGTGAAGTGGAATGGATCTCCGCTGACATTTTTGTCAAAAACTTTGCCATTCATGAGTCGTCCAATGTACCGGACATAAAGCTAGAAAAAAATTGAAATTGGTTAAATATTCTATTATAATTTCAAATATTCAACTATAACTCATTACCTTCTTGCCAGGTTTTGCAATCTTTCCACTACCTAATGTGAGGTCTTCGATTTGAACACCCTCGAGAGTTGTGATAGTTCCCTAGAATTATAAAATATTTAATAACAAATTTTACTCAAATAAACCTAAAATTATTATACCTTTTCTTTGGAGTCAGAGTCCAACTTTAAATCTTTATCTTTTGACTTTACAATTTTATTGTCGCCTTCGGTTTTCAGCTTTTCGGGCTCTAAGGTTTTTGTTAAGGTTTCAGCTTTACCATTTTTATTTTCGCCTTCTGTTTTCGGCTTTTCAGGCACTAATGTTTTTGCTAAAGTTTCGGCTTTACTATCTACGAGTTTGTTTTTGTTTCGGTCTTTATTTTTTTTCTGTACAATTATAACTCAATTAGGATTAATTCAAAACTTACACGATAAACTGGAAAAATTGGCAAACCTTTTTTTGTGCCTTTGATAATGTATCTGCACTCGTTGTTTCGATTGCCCCATTTTCAGTCTTTTGTTTTTTTGCTGCAGGTGTATTTTGTTTATCTTTGTCATCATCATTTGACCTCTTCTGATATTCACCATTTTCACTTTTAACTTTATTATTGACAATTGCCTGATCAGAGGCACAGTTTTCCTCACTAATATCTTCGTCTGAATCATCTACGTTGGTTATTGCATCTTTCTTCTGTATATAAAAATTCGTTGTATAACGCTGTATATAATATCGCGAAGTGTATAATTATTGGAATCTTATTTACCTCTGATGCTAATAATTTGAACGATTTATTATTAACATTGACTCTCTTCACATTCATTTCATCATTCGGTTTACATCTTATCGGCGAAGGAAGTTCTTTAGGCCTATTTTCTGAATCATCATGACCGATTATTTTTATATAATTTCCCGTCAAATGTATTTTGCTATGGTTGGTAGCACTTTGTTAAGATCCAATCATGTACTTAACCACGAAAATTTATATTTGAATCTTACTTGTGCCCCACAGAATATAATTTGACATCTTCTCCTTCCAACAAAGTAATATTTAAATTTTGTTGTTCGTGCTTATTTCGAAGTTTGAAATTGATTAGAAAAATCAATTACCACAAAAAAAAAAAAAAAAATAGAAAGAAAACAAAAAAAAAAGATGCTTAATCTTGATTTTACCACTCCATAGATCAAATTACACAAAACGAACTTCCTATCATTTGCTTCAATAAAAAGAGTTGTCCGGAGTTCTTCTGATTCTTCGGATGCTTCTGATCTTTCCGATTCTTCGGATTCTTCAAGCACTAATGCCGCCTTTAATCGCATGATCATTGAAATTTGTCACAGATAATGTTTGTTTTTTTTTCTCAAGTTGAACATGAATTCAAGAATTCTCATTATACCATATATATTTTGAAATTATTCCGGACATTTTGACTATATGTAAGTCCGGGTACGATCTCAAGACCTAAAATTAAATATTCAGACTTTAGAATATAACTACTTTATGTATTGTACATTATTAATATATACCCCAAAAACCATTCGGAACCTTCATATTGAATAAGTTAAAGATAAATTTTTTTGTGATACTTTGGGATAAAAATTTTTTTTAATAATTAGGATCAGAGCGCAGCATATCTGTGATTTTGATTGGCTATACACTTGATTAAATTCGATAAAAATAGTGGTCGTTTAAAGTGGGGTATATTCACGTGATCACGGCCAATCAAATTGATGATCGTCGGCGAAAATCCTAAAAAATACTTCGGAATCATGATCGGCAGGGCCGGAATCAACTAATTTTGCCCAAGATCACTAAAAGTTTTACTAATGAAACCATAGCTCACTCATTAAGTAAAGCTGCCCAGCTGATAATTTTGGCCCAGAAATGGTTAACTTGTATTACTAAATGCTAACTAAATGCCGGGATAAATCCGAAGTATTCCGACCCGGAATTTTGGGGATCCCCCTGTATGAGTTAAGGGAGGGTCGGGTATTCTGGCGCACCTAAGAGTGCTAATGGTAAAAATTTTCAGAAAAAGCGTAGTTGTTCTTAGATTTATTGAAATAAGCTAAAAATACAATTTACTACTTATTAGTAAAACAAAAAAAGCTTTACTATAAACAAAAATATGATTTTCTATCTTTCAAAAACTATCGAAAAACTTATGTTTTCTTAGTAGGGTATTCTGGCGCGCACTGAATAAATTGAATTCATAATATCTCTATATAAAATACAATATATACTACATCAAAAAAGTAACTCTAATCCAAACATTACATATGACCATGTGATCAAAGATTAATATTAACATTAATCATATTCTTTTTACTTTTTTTATGCAAACATTCTTTCTTTTTTTAATTCCATTTTAGCTTTTTTTTGTGTTTTCTTTATCTTTCTATTAGCTTATTTCTGAGCAGTTGTTTCTTCATTTTGTGCTTTTCATTTTGTTTTTTGTTAATTCATTCATTTTTTTTAATATTTATAGAGATTTCTTGTTAGTAAGAAGCTAAATAAAAGGTTGAGTTTTTCTCTTTTTTGTCTATTGGAATTTTGATTTAGTTGTTTACAATACTTAGAAAATAGAATATTTAAGAACAAGTTTTAATAAGCAGGTACTGAAATTTTTAAATGTTTCAAGTTTTTTCTTTTAATATTTTATTTTTATTCTTTAGAAAAGATATTTTTATTTTTAAAAGTTTATTTTCTATTGTAGTATTAGCTTGAATAAAAAAATAATTTTGTATTAAGAAAATAAAATAAAGAAATAATAAATAGTTTGAAACAAAAAAAATTTTGTTAAGAAAATAATAATATAATATTTGAAAGAAAATTTTGATTTATTAGTTAAAATAAAGGTAAAAATATTAATTTATTTTATATATATAGAAATAGCAAAACAATTTGGATTAATAGTGTTAAAATTACAAAATTTCTTTGTTTTAATCACAACTCTTTCTGATAATTACCTGGATCAAGTTGATACCAAAAGTAAATTGAAGATTCTGACTCCAAAGTGAATAATATTCTTAGTTTTACATTAAATAAACTTGATATTAACAAAGCTTAAATATGTAATATACTAAGAAGCAAGTAAAACTTAAGTAATTCTTGTCTTGAGTTAAGCTTTTTGTCTGATGAACTCTCTTACATATTCAATATTCAAACTGAAAGGATATTCTGAAAACAAGTAAAAACAAAATCAGTTTTCTGATTAAAAATATTAAAAGCAAAAGAATAAGAAGAACAACTAGAAAAACTCTTCTTAACTTAAACTTTTGTAACAATGATATACCTTATCTTTATCTTTTTTTTGTTTTCTTTTTTTTGAAAAGTGGAGATTTGATTTACTTTCATCAAAAGATCAAAATTATACATCATTTTCTTTGCGATTATATACTTATTTGAATATAACAAATAAGAAACATAAAAAACATATAAGTCAACCAATTATATAAAGCAGATCAGAAAAAAATTTAATTCAAAAAGATCAAAAATATATTAAAATATATATATATTTCAAGGTTATGTACATAATATTTTTTAAAAAAATGATTATAGAGATTTATAAAGAATTGGTTTGTTTAAGTATACTTCAAACCTTAATATAGTATCTCACCTACTTGAAGATTTCTTTTATATAGAAAGTGCTTAGCTTAAACTCTATTCTACAAGTAAATATAGTTTTCATTCTGGTTAAGAATACCTAGTTTTTAGAGAATAATTATAGTTTATAAAATTATGAAAATATTATAATAAGCAGCAATCGTAGAATAGAGTTTTATTCTATTAACAGGTTTTCTTTTTTATTCTCTTTATAAAATAGTTTTGTTTTCTTTTTGTTAGTTTTATTTTACTTCACATTTCTATTTTTTTTTTTCAAACTTAAAATTATTTACTTTTTTTTTGTTTTTTTCTTTTTTATAAGAAAATGTCTCCAAATTAGTAGTATTCTATTGTAGAATAAGATTAGTTAAGTCATAATTTCTAGTTCTAACTGGATTAGTATAACAGGTCATATTTAGGTACTGTTTGGGTGACTAGATGATAGTAAATTTATAAATTAAATAATATTCTGTATTTATATTTATAGTTACAAATGGTTTAATAAAGTACTACCATGATTGCTTAAGAAAAAAAAAAATAGTATTAGAATTAAAAAATTAAATTTTTATAACTTTATAAATATTAATAATTGTATTAAATATGTAAATTTTTATATATATTAGTTAAACATTTTAATGAATATGTGTTTGGTTATTAATTTACTATTTTATTATAAAGCTTATTGCAGACTTTGTTGTATTTAGCTTTTAGTTTGAAAAGTAAAAGTTTGAATAGTAAAAAATATAAGTTATATACAAAAAAAGATTATATAAAAAAATTCTATTTTTATAACAAAAATTGATGTTTATATAATTTATATAGTTTTTGTAACTATCAAAAATTAGAAAAACTAAATATTAAAAAAAATAAAACTAATAAATCTTTAATATATATTTGAAATAGATTTTTTTTATATATATTAAGTTTATAAAGTCTATAATGGTATTAGTCAAAATACTATTTAATAAATTTAGAATTGTATAAATATATATATATATATTTTTTAACCTTAAGCAGTTATGCTAGTACTTTATTAAGATTTTTGAAACTATTGTTATAGGTAAAAGCCTTCTTAATTTTTATACTATAATGATAACATGGCACAAAAAATTTCTTATGAGTATATATAATGTCCAAAAAGGAAGTATAGCTTCTGTTAGATATTGTCAAGAAACTATACTCTTCTCTAAGGCAGTTTGAGAAAGGTAATGCAATACTAATAACTTTACTTTATTTCACTAAAAAGAGATAAACCTTGCCTGTAGGAATTATTCTAGAGAAGAAGTATCAATATAGTTTATAGTCAAAAGCCATTTATTAAAGTAATAACAAGAAAGGCTATTCTTAGATTTCTGTTCCTAAAAAATTCCAAGATGTTTTTACAATATTAAAAGAAAGAAAGATGTCTGTTGCTTAATTGCACTTGAAAAATTTAGCAAAGTTTATATATCTGTGAGCTAAATAACTAAGCAGCCAAGTGACTAAGTGATTAAGTGACTAAGTAACTAAGCATTAAGCAACTAAGCAACTAAGCAACTAAGCAACTAAGCAACTAAGCAACTAAGCAACTAAGCAACTAAGTAATTAATTGATTACTAAGTGACTAGAAGGTTCTAGCAACTAATAACTAATGATTACTAAGTAACTAATTACTAAGTGACTAAGTGGCTAAGTAACTAAGTAACTAAGTGATTACTAATTGATCAGAAAGTTCTAGCAACTAATAATAATAATAATAATAATAATAATATAATAATAATAATATAATAATAGAGAGGTATTGACTTAGTGAAGTAGTTAAGTTGTCAACCCCCAAGTGGTAGGTAGTGAATTCAAATTTCACCAACAATGAAAATTTGGATAATCATTTATGTAATATATAAACAGTATTACAGTGATAGCATTTTGTCAATTAGTTAAGATAAGATACTTGTAACATAATCACATCAGCATGACTGACAGAACATAGGGCATCTGCACAATATTAGAGTTATACAGAAAAATGCAAACTGGCATCAAGCAGTGCAAATCTAAGATAAATCCTTATGGCCATATAAATCTGTAAACTAAAAAGCCAGACCTACTTGGAAAGTTCCAAGTAGAAAAGTAGCATAGATCTAAGAAATGAATATCAATGTGAAAGGAATCAGGCAGGTAAGAACCTCAGGTAAGTAGTACCATCAACTAGGCTACTAGAAGTCTCAAACTGAAAGAAAAAAACCTTGAAGGACAGACTCTAGAGTATTAGGAACAGATTATTAGGCTAACTGGATTGGGAGTCTAAGGTCAAAAGCAGAGATATACTACAAGTACTAGAGATATGCTGTGAAATCAGTACTGAGGTCTGAGTGAACTTTGCAAAGGTGAGTTCTGTTAACAATAGACTAAAATGTAGGTAGTTAGTTAATAAGAAGGTCTTTTAAAGCCCTATAGTCAGGTAACATACTCTAAAATATATAATAGCTTGACAGATGTACAGACAGAAAGGTCAAGATTAGGTTAGATGGTACTTTAATGTATAGGAACTTGTGCACTATTTGTTGATATAAATATAGAAATCAGAGTATTTAAATAGGTAATCTCCTAGTAGAATGCAGATATAGCAGCTAGTGTAGAACTTGCTATATGGGCAGACTACTTAAAATAGACAACCAAAAGTTATATATATAACTAGTTGTAGACTCACCTTGTACAAGTTATGTAATCATAATTAAAATACAATAAAGACAATAAATACCAATAATCATAGCCTTAGCAAAAGCAAAAAAAAAAAAAAAAAATAATAATAATAATAATAAAATAATAATAATAACTAATAATAATAAAATAATAATAATTCATTCTATAACACTATATATATATATATATATATTTATTATTATTATTAAGGCCAATGTTAATAATAGCTAATGTCTTTATTTGTATTTTAGTAAATATATTATATATTACTTGTACAGAATAAGTATATAACTAGCCATATGTGTAAATTTTGGTTACTTATTTAAGTAATTCATCTGAGAGTTCTATACTAGCTATTATATCTATAATCTATTAGAAGACTATTTAATTAAACACTCTGGTTTCTATACTGCATCTAGACAATTAGCTACACTAGTTTTTATACATCTAAATGCCATTTAATCTAACATTTTGCCTCTCTTCTGTACATCTGTCAAGCTGTTATTCAATTTTAGAGCATATCACCTAACTATAAGGCTCAGGAAGCTCCTTTGTTAACTATCTACTCATTTTATGAAACATTAATAAAGCTTACTCTTGCAGAGTTCACCCAGACCTTAGCACTTACTTTACAGCATATTCCTAGTACTTTTAGTATATTTCTGTTTTTTCTTCAAACTTACAATTCAGATAGCTTAGTAGAATTATGTCTAGTCTATTAGTATATTAGATTAGTTCAATATTCTTTTTCTCTAGTTCTCTCAGTTGAAATTCTGGCAGCCTAGTTGATAGTACCTCCTATCTAAAGATTTTTGCTTGTCTAGGTATTTCACATTAGTATTTGTTTTCTAGGTCTAAGCTTTATAGTAATATCATCAAAAATTTATATTATTTCTTTATTCAGGTTTTTCCAAATAGGCTTTTTGTTCTTTAATTTCTACAGATTTACATGAATACAAGAACTTATTTTGGATTTACACCACCTATGCCAGTTTGCATTTCTTCATATAACTAGTTACATCGATGTTCTATGACTTGCCAGTCATGCTAATGCAACTATAATTACAAATATCTTAATCTAATTATTAGAAACAGTTGCTATAATATAAATATTACATAGGTGATTATCTAAATTTTTACTGTTTATAGGTTTTGAACTCTCAACCTATTACTTGAAAGGTTGATAACTTATTTATTTTACTAAGTCACCACATCTTTCTTAAAACTATATACTTATACAGTTACATAAAAGTTCTTAATATTTAAGTCTAGTATCATTTAGCTACTCTAATAGTACCTAAGTGCAACCTGCTGCACTATTTTAGTTAGAGATAGACTGTTTGTCTAACTACTTAAAGCTATACTAGAAGAGTTTTTCCTCTTCTGTAACAAGTATATTTATTGTCTTTAAAGCTTCTTCCTTCATTTGGTCTGCCTTTTTTGTTTTCTTTTCTTTTTCATCATCTTTTGCTTATTTATCTTTCTTTACTCTTTTTTTTGTTTTCACTCTTGCATGAGCACCTTTTTTTATTTTATTTATTATATTGATCTTTTTCTTTTATACTTGTATTTTTTCATATTGTATTCTTTATACTTGGTCGTAAAAGGTGTTTTATATTGTTTTTGTTACTATATCTATGCACTTTTGTATTATCTGCTTGCTTAAAAGTTACTTAAGCCTTTTTTTTATTTTTAGTATCATAAGTCTCTTTATTAGCACTTTTCTGTTTATGATTTCTTCAGCTTCTGTTTTTCCAATAATGCCTTATATAGAACTTGTGATAGAATTCTATTTTTTTCTCTTTTTAAATCTATTTTATGCTGTTGCTGTTACAACTTTTTGAATCCATTTCTACAAATTTTTTTGTTTGCTACAACTTGCTAAATGTGCCTGGGTCTCTTTTTCTTTAATTTGGCATACTTGGCACTCTGCTGTTATATTTACTTCTGGTCTTTTTCTGTTTAGCTTATCAAGTATTAGTAGACTGTCTATTATGTACTTGATTGCTATAGCTCTTTTTGTGCTGAGTTTTTTTGATATACAATGAACTTCTTTTGTTCTGTTCATTTCTTTTCAAAAACTTGACTAATTATATAGTGTATTTTCTGTTTTTGATTCTAATATTTATATTAGGTTTGTTTCTTTCCAACTGGCTCCTATTCTGGCATTTGCTATTATTTTATATAGAAGACATGCCAATATGTTAATTTTCTTGTTTTTTTACTTCAAATAGTACTCTATCCTATTACATTTAACTTTATCTGCATATATTTTATTCTGGCAATTTGCTCTTTTTTTTGCAAAAAAGTCTGCTTCGTTATTTCACTTATTTTCACTATAACTTTTAACTTTAATTATTTCTATCTTAATGTTTTTGCTTTTGATTAGACCTACAATGTTTATTATCCATATTGTATTTTTTTTTTTTAGAATTCTTTTCTCTTCTATATTTTGAAGTGCCCTATTAATGTTCCTTAATGCTGCAATACTGTCTGTAAACACTTTTATGCTTTTTTCTTCTAATACTATTAGGATTACTGTCTATATTGCTACTAATTTTGCTATTGTTGCTGAAGGCCAATCTTCAAATCTCAATACAGTTTTCTTCTCTGGCTAATCTTCTTTCTTTTCTACTTGTACCCAACCAATATTCATTCTTTTTATATTGTTTTTTTTTTCTTCTTATATAATGCTTTATCTATATAAAAACTATATTTTCTCTTGTCTTTTTCTTGTTTCATATCAATATCTCTACTAACTAATTTGTAATCATGCTATTTAATTCTTGTTTTCTAATCAGTTCTACTTCTAATTCTTCTGTTTGTCTTATTCCTAGAAACTTTATTTTATCTTTTTTTTATTTTTCTATTATTCTATCTTCTAGTATCTGCTCTAATATTGTATTTGTCTTATTGTTAGCTTTTTCTATTAGTAATCCTGATATTATTCTCATGTTGTGGTCTTATCTTATTTATCTTATATACTTGTCTGTTGTCTGTTTTAAACTGCTTTTACAACCTTTGCATATATTTAATTCTGTTAATGTACTTTCTTCTTCTATATGCATTAACCAATGCTCTGCTAATACTTTTTTCTTTTTGTTCTTAATTATTTTGTTCAATTGCTAATTGTGTTTTGGTCTATATATGATCTATTTTTTTTTTCTTTAGTCTTTAGACATCTTTATTTATTTAATCTTTAATGCTTGTGTATTGTATCTTTTTACTTTGTAGTAGTCTTATATTTCTTTCTTACTTGTGTTCTTAGCATTTTTTACTAAACTATTTAGCTTTTTTTCTTTTGCATAACAGATTTTGAAAACTCTTGAGCTATCTTCATATAATTAGATTGTTATATTTTATACGTATCTATAAGTTGGTTCAGATAGAATAACCTCTATTTATTTATTATGCACTGCTTGCTATCTATGTTTTTGTTTTTAGCATATCTTTTATCTGTTTACTATATCTATAAATTTTTTATAAGAGTTTTTCTGCTTTGATGTTTATTCCTATTTCTTTTGCTTTAGCTATTATTCAACAGGCTAAATTGTTTTTTCAAAACTTCTTAACTTCTATTTTTCTTTTATTATTTCAAATATCTTCTGTTAAGTCTGCTTTTTGGCATTCTTAAACTATTCTAAGTCTTGTTAATTTATCTAAACTATTCTGTTTATTGAGTTTTGAAAAGAAACTACTTATTTGCTTTGTTATTATCTTTTGGCTTAGTGTTTGCAATTATCTAAATCTTTGTACTTAATTATGCAGTTGTTTAATATTTTTATCATATTGCATTTATTTATTTTTTTTTTCAGTATTAAGGTGATCTCTTTGGTCCTAGCTTTTTATTAATACTTATATCAAGTACATGTTTTATATAGATATATTTATAATGAACTATCAGACAAGTGTACAACTGGCTACATATGTAACTTTTCTATATTACCTATTTAAGAAGTCTGTCTGAAGGTTTTGTATCAGTTGCTATACCTAACACTCCTGTTTAGATGTTCTATTTAAACCTTCTGATCTGACTTTAGTATTAATTTCACCAGATCACAAACCCAGATCTGTTTATTTTTAACTATAGGACTATAATCCTTAGACTATTTTTATCTTTAAAGTAAACCTATCAGAGTGAGCTGTATTCTCTTTTACTACTAACCTGGTTTGACACTATGGTCAAGGCTAACACTTGCAGTTAGGATTATCTCTTAAACTGCTATTACTCTTGTAAAGTTCAACCAAACTCTGATACTCATCTTTTCTGACTTCTTTTTCATCATCCTCTACTAGCCACAACTCAAAACTAACAATGAACTTCTCCAAACTTTCAATTCAGATGCCTTGGTATGATATACTTATATATCTTTTTCCTTTGATGATTCTAGCAGCCTAATTGATCATATGCTCCTTTACATATTTTGTCATTCAGTTTATTCAACAGTTTCTATGAAGGTGTTTTATGGGCTTTCATCAGTCCAATAGCACTATCGAAAGTTTGTGCTACCTCTTTACTCAGGATTTCCAATTGGGTTTCTGTCTTCTCAGTTTCTTAGTCTTCTATGCCTAATGGTCTTATCATAAGTTTGCATTGAAGTCTTATCTGATACTAGTTTTTACATTCCTCTATATATATATAATATTACACTTCACATAGATGCCTAAGCTCCTAATGTCAGATGAGGCCTGACTTGGTGTACCTAAGATTACAAATGCCCAAAACCTAACTGATCAGCAAAAGACAGTTATCATAACACAGATATAATTTTCAAAATTCATCATCTATAGGAATTGAACCTTAGATCTGCTATTTAAGGATTAACAATTTATTCACTTCATTAGGTCACCACATCTCTATATTGTATTTATGTTTAGCTAAGCATATTAACAATTGATATATTTTGTTAATTATCCTTTCTGGCATTTTTGTTAGCTGTAAAAGATATCTTAGCTTAGGAATTATTACTGTATTATTTATATATGCAATTTGGCTTATTGTTATCTTTTTGCATCTTAGATCTTTAACTGTTTGACTAAGTATTCTTTTTGCTTTCTTACAGATCAGTGCTTTTCTTATTCTGCTATTTAGCCAGATCTCTAATGATTTACAATTTTGTTTTTAGGTTCTTCTATTATTTTACTATAGCCAAATATAATTTCTCTTTTTTTTTCTCTTGTTCTTATATTTATTATATTAGCAAAATTATAGATGCAAAATATTTTGAAAGAATTTGCATAGCACAAAAATTTCAAAATAATGTGAAAGATATTTTAAAATTTTTGTGAAATGCAAAATATTTCGAAATATTGTGAAATAAATTTTGAAATTATTGCAGTATGCAAATTCTTTCAAAATATTGCGAAATAATTTTTTGAAATTATTGCATAGTAAAAATATTTCGAAATATAGCGAAAGAATTATCTAAATATATAAAAGGCAAATAAGATGAAATAAATTTAAAAATTATTAGAAGAATACAAAACATTTCAAAATATTTAGAAATAATTTAAATATTTCAAACTTTATTAAAATAAAAAATAATAATAGAATTATATTTAAT
>CAJVQA010001485.1:0-25417 GCA_910591915.1 Cetraspora pellucida | reverse complement strand
TTTTACTTAGAAAGTATATTGTTAAAATTAATTGTTAAAATTTTATTATAAAAATTAATTTTTTAAAAAAAGATGCAAGCAAATTTGCATACAATACAATTTAAGGGATAGGTAATTTGATATTGCTTTGGTCTAAACTATTACTTGTAGTCAGAACTAATTATTAAACTACTATACTTTTGTAAGATTTATTCAAAACTCCAATACCTATCTTTTTGATATCTTTTTTATTATTTTCTACTAACTGCTACTCAGAACTAATAAAACTTCTCAGACTTTTAATTCAGATAACTCAGTGTAATATATCTTAGTATTTTTTTTTTAATAATTCTGATAACATGATTAATTATATATTTCTCTATATATCTTGCTATTTGATTTATTTATCTATATCTTTGAAGGTGTTTTATGAACTTTCATTAGTCTGACAGCATCATTAAAAGTTTTGTGCTACTTCCTTATTTAAAATTTTTAAGTGAGTTTCTGACTCTTTGGTTTATTTACTTTTCATGTCTGTGATCTTATTATGGGTTTGCACTAAAGTCTTATGCAACACTAGTTATTAACATTTTTCTATATAGTTATAATATTACACTTTGCATAGATGCCTTGAGTTTCCATTCAAAATGATGCAACTGAAGGTTACAGATATGCCAATTCAACTGATTGATAAAGACAGTTACTATAACACATATATAAATTTCAAAATTCATCATCTATAGGATTTGAACTTTAGATTTGTTACTTGAAGTTGACAATCTGTTTATTTTACTAGATCACTACACTCCTACTTTTATTATTCCAAAGATTTGCAATTCAAGTACTTTTATAATATTTTAAGAAATAATTGTTTTTTTAATTATCTTATTTGGCTCACATAAAATTGAAACCATTTATTTAAAAGAAAACATTATTTTTATTAAATATTACTTTAAAAGTCAAAAAATACATAATATTGTTATTATACTACATACTGATATTGTCAAAATCACCTTTAATGAAAGTTGGTAAAACACTTTATCTCAAACTTTTTATTAAAAACTAAATGTTCAAAAAATTTTTTTTACAAAATTACAAAAAGCTTTAATTATAAAATGTTGATATTGCCACTTTAAGTTAAAATTTCTATTATAAAATAATATAAAAAACTCATGTAATAATATTTTGTCAATATAATTAATTATTCAATCAAAGCAAATTTCTAGCATGCTGATCCAAACAGATTGGTTAAAATGCCAGAATGACCTAAAATTGATTTGTCATTCATCAGTTTCTATGAGTAGTGTTCCGAACAGATTGCCTAAAGTAGAGGCCTGCATTGGGCCTGAAGCAAAATTTTATAACTGCGGGACAGAGCGGCCGAAAATATTCAAAATTTTATAATAAAGTTTGCGGTCCGGGCCGGGCCGAAGAAAAATCTATATATATGTGGGCCGGGCCGACAAAAATTTTTAAACCTAAATGTGGGTCGGGCCGGGCCACAAAAATAGGTAATTTGCAGATCCCCAACCCAAAGTGACCTATCACTTTGTTATGTCGCCTGATTTTATAATTTTCTCCCATATGAATGAAAAAGAATTTTATTATAATTATTATACGACAGGGTGAAACCTGAACCTGAGTTGGGATTTTATTGATGCAGATCACACCTAATATAGTACTTTTCTAACCCTGACCCTAATAAAAGTAAAGATCCGCACCAAATGCATCAAAAAGGTAACCTAAACAACTCAGGTTTCACACTGTCATATTATTATTACTATATTAAAAAAAGGCGTGTACGTATTCATATATTATATATAAAATAGTTTGGAAGAACACTATCGACTATGGCTGAAAGGACATAAATTACACTGATATTTTCCATCATTTGAAGGTCTAAAAAAGGCATCGTCGAAAGAAATATATCATTCGAAGGTCTAAAAAAGTATTTATGTAACATTTGTTTAGAACTTTGGCATTCATTGAAACCGATTTAAAAAAAGATTTAGAACGCTGTACTATGTGCATGTCTTTGTAAAGGAATGTAAATTAATATTCTTGTGGTTTGTACAATTTAATTCAAAAACTACGTCAAATATCTCCAAATACTCATACTTACGTTTATTATTACATATTTTATCAATTCATTACATTTTTCAAACAATTGCAAAAATTGCAATTAATTGCCCTCAATCAATTATTCGGTAAACCTGATTATAAAGAGAAACTTGATTAATAAATAATAATCTTGATCAGATTTAAAATGAACGAATTAAATTGTTCAAATGATATTGAATTATTAAGTATACAAAATCTACATGTTACAAACTCAATAATATAAATTTGAAAATTTCAAAGTTTATGTCCAAAGAAACCCGTTATAGTAAACTTTCGCTGTAACTGGATTTATAAACGAATCTCTCTTCAACCATGAACTAAATTAATATAAATAAATAATTAAAACGAAGCCATAAAAGGTTGTAGAGTTCTAAAAATATACTCACGAATTAAATAACGAAAAGAACCAGACCTAAATACAGCTCACCTTTGTTAAAGTGAACTCTTGATATAATAGAATTAATTATATAATATTTTTGAGCCTATAGGTTTCACTATAGCGTGAATATGTTGTTTTCTTGTATTTCTACATATGAGCTCATAGGCAGAAGTTTGTCTGATTGGCTAATAAATTCAATTTAATTATACATTATTTATACAGTTTATTAAACAACCGAAACCTAATCATAATGGAATAAGAAAAGCTGTATAGAAGGTTTCTTTAGAGCCGTAGCCAAAAAAAAGATCTAATTCTCGTCCGTTTAAAAAAGTTAGTATAGTAATAACATCTCAAAACCCGATAAAATCAACTTATTACTGAGCTAATTTTTTTAAACGAATGAGAATTAGATCTTATTTTTGACTATGGAGTCCTACAGCTCTAATGAAACCTTCCATATGGTTTTTTACTTTATATAGTTGGTTTTCGTTCTTTTTAAAAAGTACTCTAACCTGTATAAATAATGTAAAATTAATTTGAATTTATTAGCCAACTTTCGTATAATGAACTGACAGTTCTTATAATCAAAATTTTTATGTTCCTTATAGAAGTAGTTTTCTATTTCCAATGCCGGGATCTAATAAATATTTTTTAAAAAACTTTATTATACTGTTATAGAGCACAGATGCGTTCACCAGGTGTCCACAATTAGTGATGACGCTGGATTTGCTGACCCGATTTTATAAGTTTTAAAGCCCGAAGTCTAGTTTTCTCTAACATAATGTTTGCATAAATTTTATATACATTTGCATATTATACACGATATATTATTTGGGTGCCGCCAAGTGAAAACCAGACATTCTAAAAATGGATTTCTATGAACAACGGGAATGCGGGGTTTGAACTAATCTGACTAGAATAATGGATTATATCCTGTTTTTTTGATCACATAGTTGTCTCATTTAAAGTCCGTATTCCGTTGTCCGTAGAAATCTATTTTTAGAATGTCAGGTTTTTACTTGGCAGCACCCATTTTATACGCTAATTTAATATATTATACTATACTACTTTACTAAACCATACACGTATTACTCGTCATAAAGGCTATAGAACAATAGTGCTAATCACGAGTACTTTACATAATTTAATATTTAGTATTTAATATTAGTATTTAATATTAGTTTAATAATGGTCCAATATAAATATAGTATATCTAAGAAATATGCCCGGATTTATTCAATCTCCCGGATCGTGAGCCCATGAATTGTGCCCGGGTCTCATTCATGGGTTACGGTATCCAGCTTCATTACTAAACTGACACGCGAATGTTAACCAATTAGATTACAGTTCGTTTTATCGTATGACCATAGAAATGAAGTAATTACCTAATTTGTATCGCGTTCATTGATGATTACCTAATTTATCCATTTTTACCGTGTTCCAATGTATATCGTGTTTTATCGTGTTTATTCGTGTTTTTGGCTGGTAAAATCTCGACTATAAAAAAAAGTATATAAGGACCGCTTTTCCCTTTTACCTGTTTTTATTACTTTTTTTATATTAAATTCTATATTTTTTATATTACGCTTTATTTAAATTTATATATATTTTTATTTTATGCTTTTTTTTAACGGTTTAATTATACATTTTTTATATTTTAATTTTCGTTATGTGTAAGATTTCGTCGTTAAGTTAAAAAAGTGAAAAGATAAGTAATTGATTTTGCGTTAATATATTAACTTGATGCTTTTTAGTAACTGCTTTTGGGCTTCTAGGTTACACCAACGGTAAAGAACTATTTTAAAATGATGTAACATCGTTTTTAAAATAGATTTTGCTATTATTGTGTGTTGACATGTGACCTTTTAGGCATTTTGGTTTTTTTAATTACTTATTTTTTTATTTTTTTTATTTAGCTGAAGGTTTGTTGTTTATTTGGTAAAAATATAATTAATCGTTTTGGAGTTATAAAAGGTATAATGATAATATTATATTTTTGATTTCATATATTTGTATATGTTAAATAATATTATTATAAATAAAGTTTTTATCTAAATATTGTTATAACAAAGTTTTACGTTTAAATATTTTTATTATAAATAAGGTTTTATATTAATTATTGTTATAAATAGAATTTGATTAACTATTATTATTGTTATTTATAAGTTGAATAAAAATGCATAATTATATTGTAAATAGTTTTATTTTAATTATTATTAAAATAAAGTACTTATTTGTTTTAGTGCAAACTTTTAGTAAACTTAAAATATACATCAAAAGTTCAATATCGAATATAAGTTTGTTATTTTTACGATACATTACGTTATAAATAATTGTTCGAATCGAAGTAAATTCAATGCTCAGTAATGTAAAAGTTAGTTTTTAACGCCTTCTATAGTAAAACATCAAAAACGTAATTTCGAATTTTTTTTGTTCGTTCGTTCAATTACATGATTTGCATTATAAATCAAAATATTGAACTTTATTTAAATTTATAATTAACACAAATACTTTTATTCATGTTTCAAATTTAATCAGCTCCGATTTAGTACTTAATATTTTTAGCTTCTATGAAGTCTAAACATAAATGTAATCATATATGACAATTTCGAAATAACATATATGAGCATACCCGAAATAACACGCAGGTCAATTATTATTTACTTGATGTGCATATTTAATATAAATATAAAATATTTTTTTGATTTACAATCTCATTAATTTTATTAGAAAAGCGTAAAAAAACTGCTGACTAAATTATTAGAATGTATATATATAACAAAATTATTAGAAATAAAAAGTGTAAAATGTTCATAGAAATTAATGGTGTTTATCGTTACACGGAAGTAATGGAAATGCATAAGTGAAGTTATTATCAAATGTAGAAAACTAGAAAATTAATTTTTTTACTAAACTTCGTTAGTACTAGATAATTTGATCTGCCAGTTTTGCCAATAAATAATGTTGCGATTTGTCTAATTTCCCCACCATTAAAAAAACCACAATTATTTGAAGACAATGTTCTCAAAGTTTATCAAAAAGTGTCCCTAAATAGACCAGAGATTTAGGATCTTGTACCAGGAATTCTATATAATAAATAATATAAAAGTTTATATTGATATAAGGTAAAAAAAAAAAAAGAGCCAAACCTTCAGAATAAAATAACCTCGTTCTATTATAAAAATCCTTTGTGTCTAATAATCTTTTTTCCTCGAATTGTCAAAAAATAAATAATATAATTGTTATGATAGTTTCTTATTAAATTTAAGTATATTTTGAAAATAAACGATCAATGTTTTATCAACCCATAATGATTCTCTAATATGAAGTAAAATAAGCCATGACAGAAACCCAAGTGATGAAAAGTAAAGTAAATATGTATATCGTACTCCATATAACAAAGCATATACTGTTATTAAAAAAAGAATAAAACTGGTAATTGCTTGAGAGTTCCTATGAAAATTAAAAAAAGTTACATTAGACAATATTTGTTAGAATAATAATGGATTTGTATCCTTCTTACCTTCCTGTGGATCTTGGTAACATTTTACCGCTAGTTATAATTTCAACATAAAATATAACTGGGGCTATTGCCATTACACTATGATCCCATGAAAATGGTGCAAACCAATGAACTGACATATTTCGTATCCAAACCATCAATACAGGTAAATTAAGCGGTAAAAGCATGAACAAAAGAACCAGTATTGATTGCAAATAGTGGTAGCGATCCCAGCTTTCTTGTGTATTTAAAGATTTGTGCTGAATGAATAATAATAATAATGATAATAATAATTGTACGAGTTATAAGATGCTAAAAGTTTTTTTTCAAAAAAAAAATTAAAAATAAATAAATAGAATACATACTCCATAGCCAGCAATAACTAAGGACCGCACACATGACACGAAATGAACAAAAAAGGCAACTATGTAGGCAAATTGATATGGTACAAAGGATGCAACTAAAATAAACAGTATTATTGTGGTTACTGCGCGACGAAACAGTATAGACGCTTTAGTTTCTGAAGGCCTTTGCAAAAGAATATATTTGATTGATTTAGAAATCCGCAAGTTATCCCTCCCCTCAAAAAACAAATTTAATGCAATATAAGTTCACATACCTGTTTACTAAGTGTGTCACACATTTTGCTCGGCGATTAATAAAAACCACCGAAAACGTCAAAATTCTCACAATACCACTCAGTATAAACCAACAAAGAGTCGTTATTCCAACACTCATAATGAAAAATACAGGTGGAAGAAACCAAAAAAATGGATCCTGATTTCCGAGAAGCGTGTCATTGACATTGAACGATGCTTTGGCTTTAATAGCTTTTTGCATGTCTCCTGATGCATAATCCATTGGAAATAAATCTACTAATGAATATGTTTTCGAAGCTTTGGTGATGGACTGATAAATTGATAGCAGTGACACTATAACAAGAAATTTAAGAAACGTTTGGCGAATAAAAAGTGCTAATCCATGCCCAAAACTCAAAAATGGTCCTATAAAGGATGAATGCGTTAAATTTAAAATAATTACAAGATGCGTAAAATTTAAAAGTTCTTACCCCCACGATCATACTCTCTAAGTTGAGCCCTCAATGTCATTACAACAATAATGAAAGGAAATGCTGCCGCAACCATTTGGAACCTCATAACTATTTTTCCCAAACTACCATATAAATCCAATTCAACATCTAACGATAGTGGTGCCGAACAAGTAGGATCCATCCAGAACTGTAATTCTAGTCCCCTCCTAGAATTAGGAGCACTGACCGGCGTGACAAATGGCGCTTGTCCGTGAATATTTAAATCTAAATCACCAACATTAACAATAAACTTTGATTCGTACATTGTAGATATAGACTGTCTTAAGAATGGTGCAAATATTTGTTGATCTAAAAAAATATTTTGTATTTAATAGGTTAATAATGCGAAATAAAATATTATATATAGATATGTATAGTTTTTGACGTAAATCTTGGCATTTTTACCAACACATCCAGTGCGACGGATAGACATCTTATAAGTTAATAAACTGCTGTCAATAACTGGAATTCGTAACATTGACACTAAGGCAAAGTGTTCAGGAAATGCGTCAATATGAATGCCATCTATCAAAAGGTCTGTTAAAAGAAATCAGCAGGTTAGATGCAAGCAATAATTATACTGTCGAAAATTAATAGTAAGGATAAGTCTAGAACCTTTCATTGATGTGTTGATATCCACTAATGTGATTCTTTCATCAACAAACTCGCCAATTAAAAATCCATTTACAAGTTCTTTCGAAAACACAACTGCAATATATTGATAATCGCCTAATTCTTTAACTTTAAGTTTCAAAAAATTAAAAGATTTATCATGTATAATACTTTTAATATCACTCCTCGAAGCGGGCACTAATGACGCCTCATTAGATACTGAATAACATGAAAGCCTAGGTGCAGTCGGTAATGTTAAATTGTTTACAGAAAGATCTATTTTATTATTGTGTTCAGGGATTTCTTTTGTCATCACATCACATAAAAGAATATCTACACCAGAGTCTTTTAAAAGAGATTGATCCGTTAAAAAAGAGAATGTGTTCAAGGTAGAATGTGGAGCTGGTGGTGGTATTGGCATTAAATACGCTTTTGCCGCTGAAACAGAACCATTTAATACAAGTCTTTGCCCCATATCTAAAAACTGATATGAAACCTTTCCAAAATTTATGACTCCAAAAGGATCTGTCAAACACAAATTCAAGTTAATGATTATTAAATGATAGCTGATAAATATATTTCACTAGAATTCACCTCTCTTTGGTATATTGACATCAAGGTCTACTGGATCTTCAAGGCCGGTTAAAAAAATTTTACGAAATAAAGTCATCCTTTTTTGACTTGATTCTGTTTGACCGGCACGTCTTATGTTAACAACCCCTAATAAAGATTTTGCAACTGCCTTAACTAATTGATTACACCATAAGATACATTGATGGTCCATTGAAGTCCATACATTAGGTATAGACGTTGTAAAAACAGTGAAACCATGAGATGCGGGAACAAGTGTGTTTATATTGGCGGAGTCAGAACAAACTACTGTATCTAAATTCCCACCAGCTATAGAGATTAAAGTAACGTCTGCAAGTGAGTTTCGTGGTGTTACACCCTGAGAATAACCATTTCTCCAAAAATCATTAATGTCTGTGTAAATTTTACTAATTTGCCAATCAAATGGAGCCGGTGGTAAAATATGTGGTGTTGCCATTGTTAAAATGGTATTAATAGACCCAGGTTGATAATTTGGCATCGTAAATAGCGTTCTTGCAACAACACCACCCATTGAATGTCCAATAATAATTACAGCAGTAGGATCAGGAAGTGGTTGTATTGATGAATCTACTTGTTGATTTTTCCTAGCTGCTGGATATAAAGACAAAATATATCTAATAGCGTCATTTAGATATTCTGCTTGTTCAAGTAAAGAATGTCCATGAAGAGCAGAAAACTCTTCATTGAAATCGACTAAATTGTTAAGGATATATTTAATTAGAAATTATTTATAAAATATTATTAAATAAAGTATATACACACAAACCTGTAAAAAAATCAATTGGTCTTACACCATTGTTCTGTAAGTCGGATTCCCTTAAAATTTTATCATAGTACAATTCCGACGTTTCAGAAGCTATAGAACGAACTTGTTTGTAACTACCAGCGTTACCAGGAATAAAAAGGGCTGGAATTCCTGTAGGCTATGGATATTATTCAAAAAAAATAATAATAAATTAATTGCTTCTATGTTTGTATTAATATGCTTAATGGAAGATTGAAATTTTATACCTGATCACTGCGATCGTACTTTGTATCCCTATATAGATAAAGACCATACTTTCCAGCAAAACGAGTTTGTTCGCTATCAAAGCCATGTTGTCTTATATACGAAGGGTACATCATTGAAGGCCTACACCCTGGAGCATCTTTTTGATAGTGTAGAAAGGAATCTATAACCATCCACAGCAAACAAGCCGTTATTAAAAAAATTACTATTACAGAGTATGAAAATGAAAAGGAAGCCGAAGCATTTCGCATTGAGGTTATTAGTTGAAGGTTCTCGTTGTGAAGGTAACTTTTTTATTAGGAATCTAATGTTAATAGTTGGGTTCTTAACTAAGTCGACATTATAAAAATCGGCCTAGGCGGTTTGGCTGATTAAGTAATAAAATCACATGATAAGATTGATTTACTTTCATGTGATTTTTATAGACTTCTTATTAAGTTAGAGATTCTCCTTTAACCACGTGATTCTCATAATTTGGCCAAATTTTTATTTTATAAAAATTGGCTTTCTCAAGAAATTGACCAAAATAAAAAATTTTTTTGACCTACTGTACTCTTTTGTTGTGAAGGGTCCTATATATCGATATACAATATAGTCTAACTTCTTTATAATCACACTGTTAGGATTATAGTAACTTGTTTAAAAAATATACTTATATATAAAGAATTGTGCTTATGTATATAAAAGGTTTTTTATATGTTTATAATACAGTCGTTCTCCTCTATAATCACGCTATTTGTTTCACATAAAAAATATGTGATTATATATAAATTTTAATAGTAATATTATATAATAAAGATCCTTTTTTGGTATTGCCACACAAAAATCAATATAATTATTGGGGGTTCGATTAGGTTTAGAGTTATATAGCAAGAGTGTGACAATATCAAAAAAGGTGTGGAAATATCAATTCCCTAAATATATTGTCAAGAATTTTTCAAAATAATACGTATAAAAAGGAAATAAAAAGGGTGTAATTATATAAAAGATTACTACAAAAAAGGACGACTGTAGTTGGTTTTTGCTTATAAACCAATTTTAACACAATACCTTTTTACTATTTTATCATAATCTCAACTTTTAAAAAAATCTTTTATGCAGTATAATCATAATTAAACATTCTTTAAATACTTTTAATAGTTCAAAAACAGTATTCTTTTACAAGTCAACTTAGCATCTTTTTTAAAGCTTCAACTTTTCTTATGCTATTATGATTAAACCTTTAATATATATTCTTTTTTTGACATTTCATATTTTATAATTATATACATTTCATATTCTATAAAAAAAAGTTGTATTGTACATATCCTTAATTTAAAAAAATTATATACAATTTTATATTCTGTTTCATTTAAGTATGTAATTTTATTTTTATATTTAATTATTATCTTATATTGGAGAGATTCGCAATACAATTCATGACGAATTGAGGTTTATAATGTTTACCCGTTTATTAACCGTTAACGTATAGATCATGTCCTACTGCTACATAGTAATTTATTATATAATGGGACAGTTGCGGGTCATTCGGGTTAATCCGTTCGGACCCTTTATTTATGAGTTAGCCAAGACGGATAAACAAATACGGATAACTCCATTTTACATGAACGGATAAACGGATCTACCGCTCCTAATTTTGGGGGAACGTTAAAGCCAGGTACCAGTTAGAGTTACTTTTTTGATTCAGTTTGGGTTAGCAGCATGTAGATCATTATTGAATGTACCTGGCTTTAACGGACCCCTAATTTTGTGCGCCACATCACATAGGCCCTCCAAAATTCGGGAGATCGACAAAAAAATTTAGGGTCAGAATATCGGAGCTAGGCCGGCATTAAGCAATAATACTATCCATATCAATCTGTAAAATTTTGGGTTCCTACCCGGGATTTTGATCTCGCTACATACTAAATCTATTCCGGACCGGAATTGATTAATTTTATCACGATCACTAAAAATTTACTAATGAAGTCATAGCCCATTCATTAAGGTAATTTATATTGTGTTTAGTGATCTTATGTAGTAATTACGATTATGATTATATTGAGGAAAATCACCAAATCGTAATTTCTACATAAGGTCACTAAAAAAGGGACTTCTCTAACACCCGGTATTGGCTAATATTGCTTCATACTGGCCTAGCTCCGACCCGGAATTTTGGATATTGCCCTATAAAAAGTTTCCGTAAGCATTCTTCACGGGTTATACACTATTTATATTGTATGACTTTATAAGCCAATCAGAGTGAATGTTGGTTAATGTTAAGCGATGATCATCCAAGTAAATGATTGATTAAATCATGTGGATTGAAGTATGACAAATAGACAATAAAAAAAAACTATTCATTCTTACAATTTAAAAATTCTTTTTCTCGCTACTAACTTTAAGTGCTAAAAAGCATCTAGAAATTATCTTACAAGAAAAAAAAAAGAAAAAAAAAAGTTTATATATTTCCTGTTGTGTTTATTTTTCACAGTTGTGATTTTTTTGTAATAATAGTAATAAACAATCTTTTTCCGTGAAATGTCTACCATGCAAATGGATGTTTCTGACATTGAAATGAAAAAAGAAGGGACTTTAAATAGTCCTGTGCACTTTAACAGTTTTACTGAACAAACAATTTCTTCACTTAATGAGAAGGAAGTGGAACAAAATAGTGATAGTGGTCTTTTACATGAAATAAATAATCCTATTGATACTATTGAGGTTAATCCTAACGAAAATATTCCGTTGTCTGGTAATTTAGATAGACCAAACCAAAACCCTGATGATAACAACAATACAAATAACTCTTCTAGTAGTTCAAATGTGGCTGATTTGGTTGATTACCAGCCAAACGTTTCAAATAATAATTCTTATAATTCCTTAGCAACAGCACCTTCAACGCAGAAGACCATCTCAAGAGACCCCCTCCCTTCGGCAGCGGAACCTGCTTCTTGGCAAATTCCACCTAGTGCTTTGCAGTCAAAGAAACCTTTGAAAATTATGCAGTTTGAAAAGTATGAAAATCGTATTTCAAAAAATATTTACGATACAGAAGCATGGTTGGGTCTCCTTGCCGAAGTACAGGCTAAGGCAGATTTTGATAAGGTCAGAGATGTTTTTGAAAGGTTTTTGCAAAAGTTTCCTACATCGGTAAGTGAGTCCAAATTATTATCAGCCCAAAAAAAATTGCAAAAATTTTTATATTATTTAGACCCATAAGAGAAACATATTGTTATCAAAATAAATTCTTTATTGTGTTTCTATTTTATTATTATTATTATTATTATTATTATTTATTTATTTATCAAAATGTATAATTATGTATTCAATAATGGTTACTAAATGTGAGGGAAATTTGGATGAATATTTTTTCAGTTTGTAAGATTAATTTTCAAGTTGAAAAATTATGTTAAAGTCCTTTTCCTCAAATAAATTTAAAACCTACTTACTCATTTTGATCAGTATATTGATTGATATAATGTTCGATTCCTTTATTTTATTTTATTTTTTTATTTGAAAATTGTTGCTTGATCAACTAATCTAGTCACGACAATGGGTACAATACGCTGAATACGAACTCAAACATGAACATTACGACAAAGTGGAAGCTATATTTGCCCGTTGTCTTCGCTCTGTTCTTTCCGTTGATTTATGGAAATTTTATCTTAATTATGTACGGCGCATGAATCCAATTGAAAAAGGATCAGCAACAAGCTCTCAGGCAAGAGCAACTATTGCAAAAGCTTATGAATATGTTCTCAATCACATTGGTTTAGATAAAGATGCAGGCACTCTGTGGAGTGACTATTTGTTTTTCTTAAAAACTGGTGAAACACATAGTGCCTGGGAAGAACAACAAAAAATGGATATTATGAGGAAGACATATCAAAGGGCAATATGCATTCCTCTAAATCATGTTGAACATATTTGGAAAGAGTATGATCAATTTGAGAATGCATTGAATAAAGTAACGGTGAGTTATTATGTCCGAATAACTCACCTTTATTACCATTAGTATTAACTAATTCTGTTCGATATCAGGCTAAAAAGTTTTTGCAAGATCGTTCACCATCATATATGACTGCACGCACTGCTGTAAAAGAGATGCGCCGATTTACAGATAAAATAAACAAGAATGTGGTTCCTACACCACCAAAATGGACAAAGAACGAAAAAGAACAGGTAGTCACTTATTTGATTATTATTTGCAATGTACATATTGCTTCCAATTTTAACATTATAATTTTCTTTGTCATTAAATAGCTGTCATATTGGAAAGAATGGATTGAATGGGAAATGTTAAATCCACTTTCTCTTGAGGACCCATCTGCTCTTGCACAGAGAATCATTTACGTATATAAGCAAGCCATGATGTACTTACGTTATTACCCAGAGATATGGTAATTGCATGAATTTTTGAAATTGTTCATAAACAACATTTATGCGAAATCGATATTTCAATATTTATTTAGGTTTGAAGCTGCAAATTATTGGGTATCGATAAAAAAAGATGATGATGCGGTCTCTTTATTAAAAACTGCGATGGAAGTTATGCCTACCAGGTAGATTATTATTGTATTCTGCAATAAATGAATTTATATAAATTAATAAGAATAAATAGTAACTATCCTTCGACATATAGTTTTCTGGTTCATTTTGCTTATGCTGAATTACAAGAGCAGCGAAAACAATACACAGAGGCCCGTAAAGCGTATGAGTCGTTATTACTAAACATCCAATCTCAAATTGAAGAAATTGAAAAATCTACCGCGGATGAAGTCAAGGCTTTAATAAAGAATTCTGCTGATAGTGTTAGTGAAGATGAAAATACATTAGACATGGATGGTGAAACTCGTGAACAATTGAGGATTAAAGAGAAGGAGTTGGAAAAAGAACGAATAAAAGTTGAAGAAAGCAGGCAGCACGAAATAGATGAATTATCAAGTGCTTATTCGCTTGTTTGGATCATGTTGATGAGATTTACAAGGCGTACAGAGGTATAAGCTTCGATTTTAAAGAATTCTGTGGGTCTCATTGTTCAAAAAAACCAAGTTACTTAATTGGACCATTTAATTATTTGAAGGGCATTAAATCCGCACGTCTTATATTTAGCAAGGCCAGGAAATCGAATTACTGCACTTATCATGTGTTTGTAGCATCAGGTAAAGTTGAGAGTCTTCACGAAATTCGTTCTTTAAAACCTAAAAATAATATTTTCATTTTATACAGCTCTGATGGAATATCACTGTAGCAAAGATCAAGTGATTGCCGGAAAAATTTTTGAGTTAGGGTTAAAGAATTTTATATATAATCCCGAATATGTTAGTCAATATCTTGATTTTCTTATCCAACTAAACGACGACAACAGTAAGTCTTCATTTTTTTTACTGTTACTGAAATTTCTTAAAGATATCAAACATAACTTAATATTTATTCTAAAGATACAAGAGCTCTTTTCGAACGAACTTTGATGTCAATGCCAGCTGATAAGGCTAAAATTGTATGGGAACAATTCTCTAAGTACGAGAATAATTACGGAGATCTAACGGTAATTCGAAAAATAGACGAACGTCGAGCAAAAGAATATCCTGAAGGTAAGACTATCTTATGATTTGTTCACGTTGTTCTATTATACTTATAATTAACATATTACATTGCATTGTTAAGAATCATTCTTGTCAAGGTTTTCAGAACGCTATAGCTTTTTAGATACTAATATTATATTTCAAAAAGAAGTTGGTCCAAAACGTAAGCAACGTTCATCATACTTTCGTATTTGAATTTACAGCTTGTTTATTACATTTTGTTCTCCCTTTAGCCGACCCTGAAACTATCGACAGTCCACCATCAGAAATTCAAAATGAAGAAGAGCACGAAGTCATACCTACACGGAGAGCATTATTGGATTCTGTTCATCCAGAAAAGTATCCTCGACCGGATTTTCGACAGTGGGTTTTATATAAACCTACAGCAGAACAATTAAGACGGCCATTTTTTCCACCACCTGTTTCTTCTGGTCAATCAGCACCTACCCAAACGGGAGGCTCAGTACAACCACTTGGCCCATCACCTCCTTTAGGTTCCCAATCAATAGGCGTCACTCCACAACCACTTGGTTCTTCTGTACCTCGTGGGCATTCTCCTTCCGCACAAAACACTGCACAGTCTGTATCCCTAAATTGGACTTGTACAGCGAATGGAGTGATGCTTCCAGAAGTTATTGCCAAATTCCTGTCAATATTACCTTCGGCTTCAAGTTATAATGGTATGCGCCATAATTCTCCAACTTTGTTCTATATATTAGCTTTGTCAATTTATTATTACTACATCTCAACTGTTTTCCTTATCATCAAATTAATATGGCCACAGGTCCAATTATAAATCCAATTGATTTAATGGATATAATTCGCAATTCAATACCGACACAATCCAATGCCACCATAGGCGGAAATGGTTTATTAAACGCATCGCTGGCACAACATTCACTTCAATCACAACCTCGAGATAGATCTCGAGGGGGTAGTCCAGCTCGCGGTGATGGTAGGGGATATAGTAGTGATGGAAGGTACGGAGAAGGATCCAGAGGTTATGACAGACCTTTAGAAAATGGTCGAGGTCGAGCGCGTCAGGGCGAATTTTTTGGAAAACAGATGAGGGTAAATAAATTTTTAGGATAAAGTTTAGTTTAAGGGATACCATAGTGAAAATTTTTAAAATATTATAAATTTTTAAAAATTTTTAAAATAATATTTTATATAATGTTATAATATATATTTCACTATGATGTCCCTTAATTAAACTTCATCCAATTTTTAGTCCTGAATTCCTGTTAAAATTTTTTTTATTTTATCAATTGAAATAGGGTCCAAATCCTCCATCGCGTGGATTACAATTCAAACGTAGGAGGAGGGAATTTGACACTGAAACAGAAGATTTTCAGGGTCGAGGTAATTTTTATGCTTATAAATATTTATAATTTTTATTCTGAAAGTATATTACATGCATTGTTTTTATTATTAACTATATAGGTGGTCCCGGAATTAACCGACCGCCCGATTATGATCTCTTTCGAGCTCGCCAACAAAAAAAAGCAAAACATGGATCGTTTGGAGCTAATCCTAATGCTACCATTAGTTCTAATGATGTATAATAATAGATCAATAAAAAATAAAACTCACACCATTGGTAAGGCATCTTATTTTTCTATGTAAATTTATTGAGAACTATTTACTAATTTATAATTATTTTACCTATAATAGTATATAGAAAACAATCAGTGTTGAAATACTTATAATCAAAATTGTTGATACTAAATTTTCAATGATTATATATAAAAAGAAAAAAAATTTTAGACAAGTAAAATCCATACACGTATTTTTAGAAAATTGGTTGTTGCTTTTTCAAATTCTAAACTGTCAAGTTGTGCTTACTATTAAATAATAAAACTGATAATATAAATGTTTTTATATTAACAAAAATATGTATTAATCAATTTATTTATTTGGTAATTTTTTCTGCTAAATTTTGTTGTCTGTTAAAATATTATTTCGGCTTTTATAAGTTTTCGAACTTTATACTTTAATAGCAAAATATAGAATGCATTATCGTATGTTGTTGGTATTCAAAGTCTTTTTTGTATAATATTAGCTACATATAATTATTAAAAATAGCTGTCGTTCAGATTATTCCGAAAATTCATAGGCCGGTCCTCAAATTTTTGGCCTACGTATTAGTGCATAATCAAAATAATGAACTGATTAGGGTTCGGAATGGGCCGGGCCAAACCCGCAGGTTTCAGGATTAGGTCGGGCTCAAGTCTGGGCCGGGCCTAATTTTTAAAGGTTTGTTGTAAAGTGGATTGGGTCGGGTTTAGTAAACGGGCCTAGTGTAACCCAATAATACCTCATAGGCAGAAGTTTGTCTGATTGGCTAATAAATTCAATTTAATTTACATTATTTATACAGTTTAGAGTACTTTTTAAAAAAACGAAAACTAATCATAATGAATATAAAAAAGCTGTATAGAAGGTTTCATTAAAGCTGTAGGACTCCATGGCCAAAAATAAGATCTAATTTTCGTCCGTTTAAAAAAGTTATTATAGTAATAACTTCTCAAAAACCGATTAAATCAACTTATTACTAAGCTAATTTTTTTAAACTGACGAGAATTAAATCTTATTTTTGGCCATGGAGTCCTACAGTTCTAATGAAACCTTCTATACAACTTTTTTTTATTTCATTATGATAAGTTTTCGTTTTTTTAAAAAGTACTCTAAACTATATAAATAATGTAAAATTGAATTGAATTTATTAGCATTGTTATGCAACTATCTACTAAAAAATTTAGGTAATATTGATATAAATCTCTAATACTTAAATATATATGGGGTCTTTGCCTTGAAAATCAAGTTTGGATCATATGATTTACTATGTTCCGTAAGGTTATTTTCAAGGCAAAGACCTTATATATCTTTTTTATAAGATATTAGTATCTTTTTTTTTTTTTAATAAACAAATAAAGTAATTTTTTAAGTGCAAAAATAAGAAAAAAAACTATGTGAAAATAAAACATTTTAAAGCATATAAAAGATCAAAGTTTTTTTTGAAAAAAAAACATTATATTGAAATAACAATACATAGTTATGAGATTGCTTATTTAAAAACAAGTATAGATCTAGTTGTTAGTATAAATAAAAATAGTAAAGTAACCTCTGCATTTAATACTAAAGTAATATTTGTTAATAAGAAGTATAAAGTTTGCAAAAAATTTTAGATCTTTAATAAAGAATATTTTATCAAAAAAAATTTGACATATAAAGGTATAAATAATTGTCATAAATCATAATAAAATCTAATTAAAATAAAATTTGGGTTTTCTATTTAGTCTTTAAAACTTATTTATATTTGTTTATTATTATTTTATTTTAAAGCAGACTTTTAATACTAAAAAAAACCAGGATGGTGATTCTAGTGTAGTAGTTAGGTTGTCATCCTTCAAGTGGCAGGTCTAAGGTTCAAATCTCATTTACAACAAAATTTGAAAATTATATCTGCATTATAGTAACTGTCTTCTGTTGATCAGTTAGTCTTATGTGACTGTTACCTAGGTACACCAAGTTGGGTCCTTCCAACATTGGGAGCTTAGACATCTATGTAAAATGTAATATTATATATATATAAAGGAATGTTTATCAGTATTGCATGAGACTTTGGTGCAAATCCATGATAAAACCATTAGGCATGGAAGACTAAGGAACTAAGGTGACAAAAACCTACTTAAAAATCCCTGAGTAAAGAGGTAGCATGAACTTTTGACAGTACCATCAGATCAGTTAAAGTTATGAAACACCTTTATAGGAGCTGAAAATTAAAACCAAACATCAAATATATATAGAGGAGCATATAACCAATTAGGCTACCAGATTTACTGAAAGAAAAGAATACATAAGTATACCATATCGAGTCATCTGGATTGGTAGTCTAGAATGAGACTGACAGTTCTGAGTTATGGCTAGTAGGGAATAATAAAGAAAATGCCAGAAAGATAGATACTAGGGTTTTAGTAAATTTTATAAGAATAGAAATAGTATAATGTAGCAGTTAAATAGGTAACCTCTGTGACTGCAAGTATTAGGTAACTATAGCATGTTGCATAAAACTAGGTCTATATATGTGAGACATAAAGGCTCTAGTAAGTTTCTTATCAAGGATAAAATAGTTCTAAGAGTAATGATAAGCATTGAGAATTTGAATGGATGTAGCTTTGAGATGTTCTTATGATACAAGAAGAATTGCATATGCAGGGGGTTTAAATAGACAAGACTTCTAGTTGGCTTGCAAGTATGGCAACTAGTATAAAACTTATATAGTAATGTGTAAGCGGACTACTTAAATTAGGCACAAAAAAGTGCACATATGGCTAGTTGTAACCTCCAATATAAGGGAGCCCTTGGAGGCATCTGTTTTTTAACAAAACTTGAATAAAATATCATATTTTCAAGATAGGAACTTTAACTATAAAAAAAAAAAAAAATACTAAAAAAAACTAAAAAAAATATATTATAAAATTTGTATTTTTTAATAGCTTGTCTATTTTATATTATATATAATTGCATTTTAATCTGATTTTATTTTAATTTGTTAATAATTAATAGTATTAGATATTTTATACTAATAAATATTAAACCAATTATAATTATTAGTAAATTGTATTAAATGCATATATTGTAAAATTATTTTTATATAAAGAAATGCAAACTGGCAATCAAGTAGTGCAAATACTAAATAAGTTCCTGTAGTCATGTAAATTCATTGAAATTGAGTAACAAGAAGTCCATTTGAAAAAACCTAAGTAGAGAAGTAGCTGGATCTTTGATAACTTTACTGTAAAAGCTAGCTTAAAGAAATAGATATTAAGGTTATAGTACTTAGTCGTAGTAGTTAGACAGACAAGAACCTCTGAGTTGGAAGTCTCAGAAGTACCACCAATCAGGCTATTAAAATAAATCAAAAAAAAAATATCAGGTTGACTTGATATATCAATAGACTGATTATAGTCTTATACAGCTTATCTAGATTGAAAATTTGGTAAAAAGACAAATAAAAAAACAGAAATATACTAAAGTATTAAAGTTATGCTATGAAGTAAATATTGAGATCTAAGTGAACTCTACAAGAACATAGCAATTTAATGGTTAAGCTTTGATTACAAGTATTGGTTCTGCTATAATAATACCTAGATTAGTTATAAAAATGAATACAGAAGACTTTGTGGGATTTATCTTGAGAATAAAATAGTCATAAGATTGAGATAATAATCTGCTAAGCATTAGGTATAATCAAGTGAAGTTAACAGATTTGTAAGTTCAGAGAGTTTAAAGTAAAATACCTAAGCAGGTGTTAGGTACAGCAATTGGTAAAGAAACTTTAGACAGACTCCTTAAATAGATAATATAGAAAAGTTATATATATAGCCAATTATACATTCTTCCTATAATAGTTTATTAGATCATATTTATCATTGTTAAATAAAGTCAAAAGACCCAAAAGATTATCTTAATACCAAAAAAAAATAATTTATTTTTAAACATAATAGTATTATAAGAACAAGTTCTTTAATCTAGTATCTAAAAAATATCAAATGTAATAAATATATATATTAAAAATAAATTACAATAAAGATTGTAATTTTCTTTATCAAATATCATTTCTTATAAATTTATCAAGAAAGAAAGTTAGAAAAATTTAGTAAATATGATTATTATATATGCATATCCTTTTTATATAGTTAAATATAAAGGTTTTTTAAAATTTGTTAAAAATTTGTAATCACAGTTTAAAATAATAAGTAATAAGATAACACATAAAAATTGTAAGAACTGTATTGCTAATCTTAAGACAAAAGCTTATATAATTGTATAGAAAGTTTTCAGATATTTAAGTTTTACAACTAATTTATAGACATTAAACCAAAATCTTGAATACATGGTTATCACAAATACTGTATTTTTTATTTTATAAATTTGGTGTTTTTTATTATTTAATTGTTATATTTTTGTTAAGTTATTTTATTAATAAAGAATAAAGCCTCTAAAAACTACTTTTAGCATTTAAATTAGTTTTTGCACCTTATACAGAAACTGTTATTAATAATATGTTTTTAAGTATTTTAAGAATTAAAATATTATATCTAAAGTAAGTATTTAGTAATCTAGTAAATTTTTTTATAAATATATTTGTTAATATGATTTTTGCAAATATTAGAAGTTATCTTAAACAATACAACCAGTAATGATTCTATTATAATCTTTTTAAAATACAAGTTAGATAAACAAAACATGCTTGTCATGAATAAAGTTCTGTTACATTAATGCTATTTTTTATTTTTTTATTTTTTTTTCTTTAACAATTTTGGTAAAATATTTTTTGTGTTCTATATTTTCAAACTAATGTTTTTAATGTCTTTGATTACTAGACCTTGACCTCTTCTGATTCATGTTTTTAAATTTTTCAAAAGCAATCTGTTACATTAACTTTTGCCAGAATTAGAAAGTTTCACTAGGCTTTGTCTAGAACTGGTTGTTACTATAAGTTTATATAGTATCTTTTATTGTCAAACTTTTAGTCTTATATTACAGCTTATGACTTTAGTTATTCGAAATCTGGCTCTAACTTGTGTTTATCATTATATAGTTTTTTAACTGCAAGTTACTTGCTATTTCTGAAAATAAATCTGTCTGTAGACATTTTAGATTTTTGGTTCTGTAGTATTGCAGTTTCTATTTTTAAAAATACATTTTTACAATTATCATCACTAAAATTTGAATAAACAATCTTGTAATTCATGACCTTAGAGCATAACTATTATGCTATCAACTCTAGAGGTTAATGTTATTGTATTTATATAATAAATTTTATAGTTATTAATAAACTTCAAATAATTAAAAATATTATAAATAAGATAAATAAATAACCTAGTATTTTTAGTTTAATTCTAATATAATATAATCAATTTTCTCTAAACCAGACCAGTTTCTTGCATATTAAATTAACTAATATATATATAATATATATAATATTATATGTGATCTACAATTATTTTGATTAGAAATTTTGTTAATATTAATTTAAAAAGTTATTTTATAAATTTTAATGAACAGCTTAAACTTTAAATTATAATAAGCAAATATTTTATAATTAATATTTGGTATATTTTATTTTAAAAAAACTTTTGAAATAGAAAATATATATATTATAACTAATAAAACACATTATTAGCCTAGAGTCAAATATGCTAATCTCATAAGTTAGCACAAAGATGAACAAAAAAAATAAAAATATTGATGATTATATTAAGAATTTTCAACTTAAAGCTACAAACTATAAAGATGCAATCAAGTTGATTTATTTTAATAATGTTTTTATTAAAACTTAGGCCACTTAATTTTTGCAAGTATTATGTATGTAATTGCTATTTTTAATATTTTAATATAATATATACATAATTGAAAAAATATAAAAAACTTAGATAATACAAATGAAATTAAAAACCAATTCTTAGAAATAAATAAAATAGTAAAAAAATTGCCAATTGTCTTACTAAAACATTCTGATTTTATAAACATAGTAAAATTATTGTTATACAAAAATAATTAGATATTAGTAATAGCTATTAAATAATATACTTTTTGGCATTGCTATCAATATGAAATAGTAATGCTAAAATAATAAACCTTGATTATAAATGTTATTTTAGAATAAATAAAATAACATTTAAATAGCAATTAATATAGTAATTCTAATAGATAATATTGTTTTAAATTTTACTATAAATACAATTTATTACTATTATAAATAAAAACAAAGTATTTGAATAATATTTAATTTTTGCTTAAGGTAGTAACTTTAGTGTATGTATAATATCAAATGATCAGTTTAAAAAAAAAGTCATTTGATTAGTAGTTAAAATCTGCTAAATAAAAAAATAGTTTTAAGAATTTTAAAAAAATAATATAGACATTACAAAAGATAAAAAAGGCATCTGATTAATATTCAAAATTAACTTTTTATTTTGTTAAGTATAAGTAAAGCAAATTTTATTTATATTAGTTTAGTATAACTATATAGTTATTTATAATAAAATATTAACTTTTTAGTTTATTATAATTAGTATAAATAGGTCTGATTTAAAGAAAATTAATTTATTTATTTGTAATTAATATTATAGATTTAAGATTATATGAAATAAATTTATAGCTTACAATGTTAGCAACAAAACTTTAAAGATTATATTGTTGAGTTTTGTAATAAACTTGTTTCAAGACAGCAGTTAGCTTTAAATATAATTACTTACTAAAATTCTATATACTTAATATTAGTATTTACTATCTTATATAAAAATATATTTAAATGTCTTGTATTTAAAGATACCAGTTTTAAACTTATTGTACCTCTAAATAAAAAAAAAGAAAAGACAAAAAGTTTTTGTAATTTTCTAAAATTATTTTATAAAAGTAAGTATTATACAGAAACTTCAAATTTTGCTAAATATATTTATAGTATAATTATTATATTATTATAAATTATATTATCACTTTTGATACATCATATTTTATAAAATAAATTAAAAAGCTTATTAATAATATTAAATTTAATGAGAGAGATATGGAAATCTAGTGAAGTGATCAGGTTGTTAACCCTTAAGTGGCAGGTCCAGAGTTCAAATCTCAGTGTTAATGAAAATTTAAAAATCCTTTCTGTATTATAATTAACTGTTTCTTGCAATTAGTTGAAATAAGATACTTGTTACTTGTGTCATACTAGTATAACTGGCAAGTCACATAGCATTTATGTAATAGTTACATGACATTGTCCTTTGGGACAAGGTCTGTGGTTATATAAAGAAATACAAACCAGTACCAGATAGTACAAACCTACAATAAGTTCTTATGGCTATATAAATTATAGGATCCAAATGAAAGAAGATAGAAGCTCATTTGGAAAACTCAAATAGAAAGGTAACTTAAACTTTTGACTATGTTACTATAAAGACTAAACTTATAAAACAGAACTAGAACTTGTGAAACTGGACAAATATGCTGGTCTTTGAAAAGAAACCAATGAACCAATCAGGCTGTTTGAATTTTCAAATTTTAGAAAAAAAGAGTATATGCTAGCAAATATGTAAACCAAAGGTGTATAGTTTTGATTAATCTTTCCAAACTATCTAAAATAACAACTTGGTAGAACTTAAATTAAATACCAAAGTAATAAGAATATATTGTAAAGTTAGTACTGAAATTGAAATAAACTCTATAAGGGCATAGCAGTTTAATGATATGTTCTAACTACTAGTTTTGGTCTCAGTTATAGCAATATCAGGTTAGCTATAAGAATAGGATATAGAAGATTCTAGAAGATTTAGTACAAAGTTAAAAATTCTAAAAAACTGCTTTAAAGACTTAGTAACTATGATATATTTTTACTGGCATTGGCTAAGGTCATTAGTAAACAGAAGTAAATAGGTAGATATAAAAACTAAAGTAATTAAATAGTGAATCTACAAGCAGGTTTCAGGTATAACAACTAGTATAAAACCTTTAGATGGACTATTTAAATTAGATAATGACTAAAGTTATATAAGTGACTAGTTGTATATTCTTTTTATAATTGTCTTTTATAATTGTCTTTTATAATTGTAATACAACTATTAACCAAATATACTATCAATAAAATTCTAAATCACAAGTACTTATCTTAATATTTAAAAAAAAAATATTTAATCTAATAACTATTATTTTAAATTATACTTTTAGAATTATATAAAATAAGTATAAGTACATATTATAATGCAATACCTATTATGATACAGTTGTGATATCTCATGATTCAATGATCAGAATCAGATAATTTTTATATCATTAGATTCATTTTATCAATATGAATTGATTAGTACCAAAATCATCTGATTCTAATTACTAAATCATAAGATATCTTTATTTAACTAAAAAAACCAGATTTATAATTTAGTCTTCTTATAAAAAATCATCATAACATGCAAAAAGTGATATTTTTTACTAAGTCAATTAATTTTAGTTCATTAAGTAAAGTTGTTTGTAATATAAATTTCTACATAATATAAAATTTTAGTAAATTTTAGATAACTTTTTATTAATACACTTTCTTTTTATATGTTTCTGTACCAGTAATATAATTATGGTGCAAAAACATATAAAATGAATATGCATTAATAAAAAGTTATTCAAAATTTACTAAATTTTTATATCATATAGAACTTTGCATTGCGAACAACTTTATTTAATATACTAAGATCGATTTACTTAGTAAAAAAGTTCACTTTTTGCATGTTACGATGATTTCTTATAAGAAGACAATTATAAATCTAGATTTTTTAGTTAAACAAAGATATTTCATAATTCAGTAATTAGAATTAGATGATTTTTATACTAATCGATTCATATTGATGAAACAAATCTAATGATATAAAAAATTATTCGATTTTGATTACTGAATTACAAATTATTAACTGTAAAATTTTTTTTTTTTTTTAAATATTAAGGTGAGTACTTGTGACCTAGGATTTTATTGATAGTACATTCAGCTAATAGTTGC